>PVHY01002438.1:0-126932 GCA_004024945.1 Uropsilus gracilis
TTAAACATATATAAATTGGTTTTTAGAATTTCTTAAAATAGAAGAAAAGGATAAATGGAAGGAGGAGAAAGAGGAAGTGTAAGAGGAAAGAAAGAAGAAAAAGCAGATGGATCCTTCTCCTCAAATCTGGGTCTTAAGATATATAATTCAATTCACCTTCTAATTTTTGAAGAAAACTTTTAGAAATGAAAAATATATCAGACTTTTCAGAGAGCCTGATTAAGTATTTAGATATAAATGTGTCTATCCTTAATAAAGTTAAGATCTCATTTTTTGGTTCTGTTTTGTTTTAACATTTTAAAAGGGTAGGTTTATTAGGAAAAAGAGAAAGAAAAAGGGAGACACACCTGTGAGTCACAGATGGGCAGTAGAGATCAAGATCTCATTTTGAAAAATCTAATGTTCTCTCTTTGGCAGGATTCTCTGACACAATAATTTGAATAATAGTTCCATTTTATGTCTGGGATTCAAACAGGCCTAGGGGTTGGGGGATGGGGAGGAATGCTCATTTAGCTTAAAGTAAACTATAAACCAGAGTAGAAACTCCAAGGTTATCTTTTATTTGCAACAGTTTTGACTTTAATCCCCTCAAGCCATGTAAATAAAAAGCAGAGGAAAGTAAAGAAACAGTTTTAATGTTGATTGGGCCTCTACCATTCACTGTCAGGCACTGTGTTCATAAGTTTGTATCACGTTATATCTTTTAATTCTCAAAAGGACTCGATGACATAGGGACATTATGTCTATTTCACAAAGTTATCGCTTAAGCTACATAAAAGGTCAGAGACTATATGAAGACCATCTTTTTCTCTCTCCATAGCCAGCATGTGCTTCATTATCTGACTTTAATTCCTTAAAATAAGTATTTTAAAAACACCTATTTAGTATGCTGTTCTCATCATCATCTTCTTCACCATCATTATTACTACCTCAGTAAGAGGGTTTATGAAGTGATGAATAAAGATTTCTCTTCACCATCCTTCTCTGCAATTCCATTTCCCTCATTTTGGTGGACTATTCCAATTTATATGTATGCCTAAAATAGCTCTCAAATGTTTGGTTAACCATTCAGATACATTTTAAACAGCTGGGGGTAGTGCACATATAGGTTGAGATAATAATTAGGCCATTTCTCCCCCATGAAAGGACCAAGAAAGTCAGTGGTGCTTTCAAGCCGCAAGTTCTCAGACAAGTTATAGCTACCCCTAAAACTTAGTGGAGGGCATCAATGTCTGGGGAACATTAGCCTTCAAGCCAAGCCAATGTTCATTTCTTGGGGTCCTTTATCCATGGAATCATCCTAAAATGAAAGATCTGGGTCATCTGTAGACCCAGGACTGGGTACCAGCGCTTGAGGGGAATGTCCAGTGCTGCAAAAGACTGCTGTTGTGATTAAGTGAGAAATACGGGAACTTGGCATAAAAGTGTTCCCTGCATATCTCTGAGTAGAAAGATTTGATGTTTTCCTTTAAAAGAGGATGCTCAGAAGCTCCACTTTCTTCAAAACCTGCCATAACACATCCTGCTGGGCTACAAAAGTTGCCTGTGACAACAAGCAGTTAAGATTTCACTTCTCTCTTCCTAGGTAAAAGGTACAGTGTGAGCGTGACAAAACAAAACTATACTAACAAGTAATAGCTATTGCCACCAGCTAACAGATAACCTCCAGGTGGATGCAGGTAAAAAGAACAACTATTTCCCATCTCCACTACACCCCCTTAATGTCATTTGACCGGCTATAGCAACAATTGCTTTATACAAAATCAAAACGCCACTTGGCCCTGCCAGTGGACACATGCTCTGCTCACTGCGAGAGCAGGAGGAAAAGTTTTCTATTCAGTCACTTGTCTATTTAGTCACTTAAGTTTCTTTCTTACCAGAGAAGTATGCTAATTCTATATTTCTGCACTTAGTTGGGCACTTAGAAGAGTCACTGTGGTAATTGTAGTAGAGCACAATTTTGAACTTTCAGTCTCACAGTTTATCGGGAGACAGTTGAGAGAGAAATGATATTTAGGGAGAATTGCTTGGAAGCCACAGAGTACTACCCCCTCTCCCTCCCGGCCTGCCCAGTGTGGTCTCATGATCCCAGATGACCTGTCCATTCTAACTCTCAAGTTTGTGCTGATTTTGTTGCTCTGTTTATGAAGATTCTTGGGATATTCCAATTAGGACCATGAAAATTATAAATCTCCTGAAAAATCAGTTGCTCAATGAACATTGTAAACTGTGAACTGACAAGGCTTCCTATTTCTGCATGACAAAGAAATTTCACATTAATAGGAAATTTAGAACCTCAAATGTGCCAGCCAGACATATTTTAGCAACTTTCAAAAGCAATCTGAAATCCTTTCTAAAGCAAGCTAAGGGGTATTAGTGAGCCAGTAAATATCGAGGTAATTATTTGTATTTTATTTCAGTGTTTTCTGTTTTTTCCCTGGCCAGTTACCATTAATAGCTGGTAAAAGACAAGAAGACCTGTCTTTTAATTTGGAGACGACATAAAGTTGTTTTCCTTTCTGCTTACTAACAAGTACTCTGGAATTTAGGGGCCTCTCAATATGCTAATCCTGGAAGTTTTTGTTTAGGGGGCTTTCAATATGCTAATACCAAAACCCTTTCTTAGGAAAACAGGCCATTTTGTTCTTGGAAACTACTGAGAAAAGATCAATAAGATGTGATTGTTAGTAAACCAATTTATAGTCCAACTGTATATAAAATTTACAAGTCTGTGCTTTTAAATATTAGTCCTTTTGCTGGCAGGAGAGATTTAAAAAATGGGTCTGGGGAGTTCCATTTACAATAGCAATCCAAGTTTGCTAACAGTTGACTCCTCTCAGCTAACATTATGAACTGCAGGGGCTCAGGGCTCAGAGCTTGCTTATTTGTTTGGGATGCACCAGCACATCGGTGGGACTATGCTTCCTTCACAGGGAGAGAGAAACGACCTTCGAAGTTGCCTTTCAGAGATGCTTAAGAAAAATATGCATGGGGGCCGGACACGGTGGCTTGTGCTTGTAAGCTTCAGCCTATGAAGCGGCCGGGACTAGGGATTGTGGTTCGAGTCCCGTCTAGGGCCTGTAGCGAGACCTAGTTCCACAAAAATTAGCTGGGCATGGTGGTGCGCGCCTGTAATCCCAGCTACCTGGGAAGCTGAGGCTGGGGATTGCTTGAGTCTGTGGTACCCGGGCAACGAGAGCCTGCGGTTCCACGGGCAAAAATAGCAAGACCTAGTCTCAAAAAAAAAAAAAAAGAAAAGAAAAGAAAAGAAAAGAAAAAGATTCATGGGGGGATGAGGCCAGGGAAGGCAACGGAGACGAACAGATATTACAGGAGAGCTAAACCAACAGATGTGCACCTGTGTTCCCAGAGCCCCAGGCCCTCCACTCCAGCTCCTGATTAAAAATGATATAAAAGTTCCAACCATTCTGTGTAACAGTGGCTTCAACTGACTGGCAGACATACTGAATCTAGAGAAGTGTGGAATTTTTCAAGACCAATGTAGCTGGAATAGAAAGTATCCTCTTTTACCTACTATGGCCTTTCTCCAACAATTGTTTCCTGTTTCAAGCTCAGCCATTTATAGGCTGGGCACGGTGGCTCATGCTTGTAAGCTTCAGCCTATGAAGCAGCCGGGGCTAGGGATCACGGTTCGAGTCCCACCTGGGGCCTGTAGCGAGACCTAGTTCCAAAAAAAAAATAGCTGGGCGTGGTGGTGTGCGCCTGTCATCCCAGCTACCTGGGAAGCTGAGGATGGGGATTGCTTGAGTCTGTGGTACCCCGGGCAACGAGAGCCTGCGGTTCCACAGGCAAAAATAGCAAGACCTAGTCTCAAAAACAAAACAAAAAAAAACAAAAAAAAACCCACAAAAGCTCAGCCATTTATGAACCTTACTATCATGCGTTTTTTAAATAAGTAGGATCATGGTCAGTGTTTAATCCTGTGGACTACATCAATTGTCTCAGTAACCATCCCATCCTCGTTGCCAATTGTAGTGTAAGCAGCCTGATCATGACCCCGGTGGTAGTGCACAGGCATGTGGCTCACCAATTTGTATAGGTTCTTTATGGCTTCTAGCAGTTTCACAGACACATCAGGCAGTACAGGGCCAGGGGCAGGGTCAGATATTCTGGGAGGAAAGTGAGTTCATCTGCGGCCCCCAGGAATCTTCATGTTCTTTCTCTGGGCTTTCTCTGGCATTCTCTCATGCTCTAGCAAGCTGTGTCCATGCTCATGCTCTCTGTGACCCTTTATCCCCTCTCCTAGGAACAGGTGTGCACACTTACACATGTGCATACTCACTGGACCACACAATCATGGGGATAACACAATATCCCAAGTGCTGGTTATACAGGCTAATGCAGGAAAATTCCTGACTCACTTATCCTACAATCATATTCATCACCTGTATGAAATGTAGTGCCTCTTAGAAATGCAAGGTCCTAAAGTAAACCTACCTAGCTTACTTGCTGTTTGAACACAGATAATTGTCAGGTTCATTAGCTCTGTTATAGGAGCTTTGTTTATTTCTGGTATCCCCAACACAAAGCATGAGTGAGCAGCATCAATCTATTCCATGTTTGGGGCATTGAATGTGTTTTTGGGTCAGAGAGGGGCAAAAAATGAGACAGACTGTCAGAGCAATTCAAAATAGTCTCAGACCCTCTGGACTTGTATGTTTTCAAGTCTGTTTTCTTCAATTACATCTGTCCCATTTTTCTTTGGTTAATAAGATACAGAGCTTTGGGGATGATGATTTTTTTAGTTTATCTGGATCCTTTGTGGAAGCTGGGAAGTAATCGTCAGCTTATACACAAGGTGGCACCCTGTGATTCCAACAAGGTCTGGAAGGAGCTATGCACTTAAGAGATTGAGCCACAGTCACACATTTTCATTTGGTGCCCTTCCCCTGCCGTGAATATAAAGGTGGAAGTAGATGTTTGGTGTTTAGCCTCTGAGCAGTGTCTGTCCCCACAAGTCTCAAAGATGCAGAGCTGTCTCAGTGAAGGGCACTGCAGCCATGAGGCTGATTCCAATAGGTTGTAATGCATGCAGCCCCCACATTCAGATTTCATATGGAAAACAAGGAAGCTCTATCGGTACTGAGCTTATTTCTCAGAACATACGGGACAGGGGTGGGTTTGCAGTTCACATACCAACCCAATTAACTTTCAATTGGGTTTGCTGAAATAGGAAGCCAATTAGAAAGAACGTGACATTTACACAACTCTCAGATAGTTGAATGGCAACTGTGTTTACTAGTTTTAAGGTTCCTTTTAAAAAGTAATTTGTTCATTATTTGGAAGCTGTCTGCACTGATTGTAGGGCAGGGGAATTGGTATATAATGCTAATTCCTACTGCTATTTGACTTTTATTCTAATTTAGACTACATTTAGACTATGGTTTTATTTTTTATATTGCTTTAAAACTGGTTCTAAATCTTAAGTATTTATATATTATATTTGCTTGGTTAAAAACACGTTATTTGGAATTGATCCAGACCATATTTGAAGTGGACTGACTTTTAGAATGACTACTCAATACACTAGATGTGGAAATTAGAATAGGCTATTGGGCTGCACAATCATTTGAAACAGGTTTTGATGCAGATGTTTTATAGCAGGATCTACTTCAGAAGCTGAAAAGATATTTTCCGTTTTTAGCACAGGCAAGTATATGTGTACTCAACAAATAGTTTAGAAGTAAACTTCACTTTATGAAAAATAATATTTGCATACAAATAAAAGCTACTTTCCAATTGTAAAAGAGGCATTCTGGTTTGGGTAATGAATTGGAAGCCAAGAAAACAGACTGTGTCTCACTTGAAAAGCGCATTGTGTTATTTGCCTCAAACTGCTTTATATCCAGCTCTATAATCATTGCCTACAGGGCAAGAAGAAAATGGAGATGTGGGGAAGAAATCAGTTGTATGGTGAAAGTAACAGAAGAATAAAACAAGAACTACAACAAAAACCAGTTTCTATAATAGAATTTCAGGTTTTAAAAAAAGTTTCTTTGAATTGCTTTATTTGGTCCTAAAATTCCTATGACTGAAGGCAAGAAGCTAGAGAGCAGGGTAGGCCACAATAAGAGCAAATATTGGCAGCAATGGCTAGGTCAGGTGACAGGTCAACAAGGTATGTGAACTCGAAACTGGATGGAATGGGGTTAATGTCACTGAATTTCTTCAGGAAATATGTATCAACAAACATATATTAGGTTCCTGCTATGTGTGAGGCACAAAACTGGGGAAAAAGTAATTAACAGTAGATTGTTTCTGCCCTTTTTGAGGTGATTGCATCTTTAGATTCTGGGTTTGGACTCTACTAGCCATTGGTAGGAAGATCTCAGTATGCGTATCAACAACTTTAGAATGTTCAATGGACAATAAACCAAAGAGCTTGGATAGCCAAGTGGCGTTGTTGGAAAAAGTTTTAGAATCATATTAGACCTGAATTTGAATCCAGTTGTGAAAGTTATTAGTTTTGAAACTTGGTAAGTTTTTGAGCCTCAGTCTCATTAGTAAAATTTTATTTCCTAAAAGTTATGAGAATTAAGTGGAGTTCAATTAATTTAGATTATATGTACACTATATATGTTACCATATAATGTGGTACGATACAGATACTCATTATTTTCCTTCTTGAGAAAGAAACAATAAATATATGGAATAGAAAAAGGATCCTTTCTCTATCTGAGAAGTGCTAGGCACCTAGGTAAAAGCCTGGGCAGTTCTTCAGCTATCTCCCAATCCCACCTTTCAGGCTTCAACCTAGTGCTGACTCCCTCCCAACATCTTGTTCTTCCTTGCAGAGTGAGTGCAGGAACTGTTCCAGAGGGTAGTATTCAGCAGGAGTGCCCATAAGCTCAAGGAAGGTATTGCTTATGTAAGGTGAGTCACAGAATCTCTACTGTTTCCAACAAGAAAGTGAATGGAAAACACTCTCGCCGTCTAAACAGTGCTCAAGGTCTTGCTAGGCAAGGCTGGTTGAGACTATTTAGACAATACCATGAAGTCCATATCCACTATTCTATCTTCAGAGAAGGAGATGCAGAGCAAAGGGAGGATGAGAGGATGAAAGGAGTGGGGAGAGAATGAAAGAAGTGGAGGAAGAGGGTAGAAAAGGAAATACTGTTGATGTCATATAGAAGTTACTGCATCAAACAATTTTTATCACTTCAGAATTCGAAAGCATGTACACTTCTCCGGGGTAGGCAGAATATATATCAATTAGAAAATGGTGAAATGCATCATTCTCTTCCCAGGGATGTAGAAAAACTAATTAAAGAGTAATCGGAACTCGGCTAAATAACATTAGGATCAACCTAATAAGCTGTTACTTATTTGAGCAACAGGAGCTTTCCTTCCTCTTTAGAACATTCCCCAACCAGTTCAGACTAAAGTCTCCTTTCTCTAACCTCTCATGGCAATTACTGCCTGCACAACTCATTTGGTAATTAATCGTTTTCTGCCTAGTGCCATCTATATAGCTTTTTTTTTCTAGTAGTCACACATTTTTCGTTGTCAGTTACCTTTCCAGTGACCGTATTCTTCAACTTTCTTACTATCTTACTGCTGTTTGCCTTTCCAACAATCCTGTCAGCCTATTAACGTGAAAACGAAACGGATGCACGAACTTCATCTCAAACTTGAGTCTTCGACAGCATGTAATACACACACACACACACACACACACACACACACACACACACCCGCCACTTCGGATGTGTGTGCTACCTTGGTTAAATTTTTCAAGTTTCTGCTTAAGAAATTAACATTTTTGAAATCAGAGGAGTATCTACCGAGAGTTTGGAATGACAGGTTCAAGTGCACTTGTTGCGTCCGGCAGCGTGAAGCTATTAACCTTTCGCTGCTGTTAGCATCCTCACCGCAAAGGCGAGAAAGGGCCGGCACACTCATTTGGTAGAGCTTTTCTGGTCAGGTAACCCAGAGGGAGAGAGAGGGAGGATTGGGGAAGAAGGCTAGGATAGGGTGACTGTTTATTCAAGGGTGGGGGAGCCGGGCAGGTTTCCGCTCCTCTGAGCGGGCAGACGAGACGGACCTTTCGCACATCCCCGAGATGTGCGATTGGAAGATGCGAGCTAGGCAGCGCTGCAGGCGCCTCGGAGATAAGCCCTGTATTAGTGCAGGCTCGGGCGGTGCTGGTTGTGGCCCGGGTTGGCATTTTCCTCGCCTGCTCCTAGACTTCTGCACACTCGCGCAGCTCGGCGCGGTGGTGTTTCGTCGGGCGCCTTCCTCGTAGGCGCCCATTGAGCAGAGTGTCGCGACCGCGGAGGTAGAGGAGCTCGCTCGGAGGCGCGGGTTAACTTGCGCACCTGGCACCTGCCGCCGAGCGAGAGAGCGGACCGGCGAACCAAGGGCTGCCGCCTCCTATTCCCGGAGCTGCCCGGAGCTGAGCACGCTCCCGCGGGCCGGCAGCGCCGCGGAGAGAGTGGGTGGGCAGGCGAGGGAGGGGAAGGGAGAAGAAGGGAGGGAGGGAGAGGCGCGCTCCCGCGGCGGGGGCGCGCTCTCGCGCGGGCTGCCGGGATCGCTCGCCGCCGCTGTGGTAATGTCCGCCATGTTGGCCATGGCGCAGGGAGCGGATCGGGTGGGCGAGCGGCGGATCTAGTGTGTGGAAGCGGCCGCGGGCGGCGGAGGGCTGTTTTCGGGCGGGGTGGGCGCCCATGCTGTGGCCGGGGGCAGTGAGGAGGAGGAGGAGGAGCGGGCCGGCCGCGCTGCACTGAGGAAGGAGGTGGAGGAGGCGGCGGGAGTCCTCCCCCCCTCCCCGCCCGCCCCGCCGCCGCCGCCCGGGCTGTTCCTGTAAGGCGGGGAGACAATGAGTAAACTCTCCTTCCGAGCGCGGGCGCTGGACGCCGCCAAACCGCTGCCCATCTACCGCGGCAAGGACATGCCTGATCTCAACGACTGCGTCTCCATCAACCGGGCCGTGCCCCAGATGCCCACCGGGATGGAGAAGGAGGAGGAATCGGTAGGGACTCGAGTGTTTATTACCCCCCCTTCCCTCCTCCCCCCTCCCCTTTGTCAGTCGGGCCTTGCCATTCACAGAGCGCTTTACGCTCGCTGGAGGGCGCCGCTGCCGCTCCATCGCATGGGACCCTACGCCGGCGGAGTAGCGTAAACCCTCTTGGCCGGCGCAGCGCCCGCCCGCGGCAGCCATGTTGTTGCGTCCCAGTGTTGTGATTAGCTCGCAGCGCCGCTTACGCTGCCGTAAGGGGGCCTTGCCGTAAGCGGCGTCCGGGAATGGCGCAGGAGATGTTCTGGCCGTTCTTGGCGTACGGCCTCTGTTTACCTTTTTTTTTTTTGTTTAACAACACCCCCCCCTCCCTCTGGGTCTGGGGTTAACTGATGAATGAGGGATACTTACTGATTTCCCCCCTCTCCATTTTTAGATTTAGTTTGCATTGAAATGACTTGCAGGAAGTAAAAAGCGTTAAAAATACATGTTTTCCAGCAAGGCAATCCTCAAGCCCGGGTCCGTGGTGTTGCCGCGGGAGGAGGCGTGCAACACTGCTGCTGGCAGAGACGGGGCTGGAACTATCCCGAGGTGGGGGGGTAGTGTTAGAGAGCTAGCCGCTGACCGGTTAGCTGCGCCGACCGGAGCTGGACGCCTCTGGCCGCCCGACAGTGACGTCCTGACTCGTGCGCAGCGTTAGGAAAGAACCTAGGATGGTGTTAAGCAATGAGCCACCCGCGCTCCGCTGTCCCAGTGCCGCGTCCCTGAGAATTGTCATGGTTGGGGGGTTGTCTAGAAATTAAGGCCCTATTTGGCAGTTGCATTTTTGACGATACAACGGTTTTTGGTATAAATGCTTTTTCTCCGTGATGGGTTAAATTCTGCATCCAGTTGAATTTCATTTGGCATGCCAGGGTTTGTGATTCTGACATGGTGTTACTTGCGTGCGAAGTTCATAGTAACTGCACCCTCAAGAATTTCTTCAATGAACCTTCGGTCCCGCCTTATTGTCAACCCCGCGAGTGCATGGATTGGTTCTCTTACTACTGTGACTGTCAAAAGAAGGCTCGAGGTTTCTGTGATTGGTTTCCTCTTTTGACAGTTAATGTAGCAGGAAATGCTTTTCCGCCGTTGATTGGCTAGTCCTGTTGTGACCTCATTATATTACCCTGCCATCACTTTCTGCTTTGATTTAATCACTTGCTCTTTGGTATTTATTTGACAGTCTTTTCACTTTCAGTAGAAATGACTAAGAACATTCAGTTTTAACTTGAAAACTAAGATAAAAACATTTGTTTAAACTTTAGAGCTGTTGTGAAAATTCTTGTTTAAGTAAAATTTATTTCTAATTTAGCTCCGTTTCCCAAGGGAGGATATTTAAAGTAAGAATGTCTAGTATGTGTAAGAATGATTTGAACTTAAAAAAAAAAAAGCCCTGGAAGTTTGAATTCCTCAAAGTTCTTTCTGTTGATGCTATTTTATGGATTTGGGCTCCCAAAGAGTCTTAAATACGTACATCACTATTGTATCTAATTATCTGGTTCCAGTATTTTGGTTTGGGAAAACTTAAATCAATAAACTTGTTCTATAATGAACAGTTAGACCCTGGAAGATATAGTCATCTTTGCAAACGGTGATTTGCAGCGTGCTAATTGTTGCTTTAGGTCTTTAATTTGCCATCTATAACTTAGTATTTTATCTGAATTTAGGAAGGAAGCTTACAGCTTAGTTTTTTTTAATGATAAACCAAAAGTAAATGCTTAATCCCATCAGAGTTTGCATTATTAATATTTTCAGTAAATTTTTTTTTGATCTAGAACATGAGTGAAAAAGCCAGGTTATTTTCAGTTGCTTGCTTCAGTTGTGCAGTTTTGTTGAAGAAAGTCAAATTATGATACAACTGGACTTGAAACCCAGACTTCTGACTTTTTGCCTGTTATTCAGCCCCATTTATGTTACAAGTGGAGGTGCTTAAAGCTAAACAGAAGACGGCAGATTAAATTTAAAATCTAAGTCTTCTTCCCAGAATGTCTTAACTGTGTTTTTTTTTTTCTTTTAAAATTAACATGTAAATCAGAAAACTTGCGCTTTCATGAGTGAACGCCAGTTCAGTTCTGTTGGTCTTATTGTTTATTTAAAAAATAGTTTTGCTTTGATAGTTTTAACTAGCAAAATAAAAGCAATATAAAAGCTGCACAAATGTTTTGTGTTTTAATTTAGTTGTGTTTTAGTTCAGCCTTTATTATCAACGTGTTCTAAGAACATAGACTTTTTTTTTTTGAAACTAGGTCTCGCTCTGTTGCCCTAGGTAGTCCCGATCCCACGACTCAAGCGATCCCCAGCCTCAGCCTCCCAGGTAGCTGGGATTGGATTACAGGCTCCCGCCACCTCACCCGGCTGCTTTTTTGAGACCAGGTTTTGCTATGTTGCCTGGGCTAGTCTCAAACCGGTGAACTCAATGGGATCCCTGGCCTCTTTGCCTCCCAGCGCTTGGATTACAGACTCGTGCCACCATGCCTGGCAGAACATAGACTTTTATAAAGCAACACAAACAACAAAAACCTTGACTTGTGGATTTATAACTGTTGCTGGACATTTTCTTTCTTTTTTTATTTATATATAAATTTCACATCATTGTAATCCCAGGGATTTACCCCACCCCCCCTCCATTTCCCCCCTTTCCTCCCTGCCCAAAGTTGTTGCTTGACATTTTCTAAACCATCCACAGTCTGACCCCTTTCCTACTTGGTTGGCACAATCCTATGACTTCACTTTAATGCTTCTGCAGATCCACCACTCTCCTATGATAAAATAAACTTGTCAGTGTAGCTATTTGAACTATCAGTAGACTTTGTTTATATTGTCACTGACTCAGTTTTGAGTGACATTCTATTCTGACAGTGTCTAGAAGGGTAATCTAGATGTTCTTTGGCATTGGTATCACTCTTGTCATTTTAGACCATTCTTTCTCTTGCTCTTCTTTTGGATGTGCAGGCATCTTTTACTACTGCCTCCCCCCTTCCTTGTTACCATTGTCTTTTGTCCAAGTTCTGCTGGTTGGCATCCTCCTGTAATTTTGTCTCTAGTGCCCCTCAGGGCACTTGGTCTAGGTCACATATTGTAAAACTTAAAATTTCTAGCATCTAAACAATCAGAAGCATCCAGTGATTGGTTATGCTGCCACCTCCCCTTGTGTCTTGTATTGTGGTAGCTGATGTTTTAAATATTTACCATCTTTTGAATACCACTTATGCCCTGAATACTATGTTAAGAATTTTGCATATATTATTTAGTTCTTTTTAAGATAACTCTTTTGGGGTATAATTTACATGCAACAAAATGCACTATGTAAAGGCATAGTTTGATGAGTTTTGACAGTGTTTACACCCATGGAAACACCACCACTATCAAGGTAAATAACATTTCAAATACCCAAAAAATATATACTTGCTCTCCTTTTCAGATCAGTCCCTTTCCATGAACAATTTTAAGCGACCACTGGTTTGCTTTCTCTCACTATAATTTTGCCTTTTTTACATGTTCATATAAATAGAATCGTACCTTTTTTAAAAGTGTCTAGTTTCTTTTGCTTAGTATGATGCATCAGATTCATCTTTGTATATACCATCCCATTCCTTTTTATTATTATGTGGCATTCCAGTGGCTTAGTTTTCTATAGTATTTTATCCATTTTTTAAATATTTGAGATGTTTTCATTTAATCTTTGTTGTATCCCAGTGAGGTATTAGTTTTCCTATTTTGTTGGTGAAGAAACTGAAAGGTGTCACTATTAGTAACTGACAGGATAAGATGTCAAGCCCTTACCTTTAATGTTACATAGACTTAAGAAAGGTTCTTCCATATTGCATAATTTTATCTGTCCTTGTCTACCTTCGTCTGATGATAAAAATGGTCATTTGTGTGCATATGCTTTTCCCTTTCTTGTATGTGTTCTCTCCCCCTTTTTTGACTTGCAGATTATTTTCACTTTATTTTTTTAATTCCCTGTTATGTCTTTGGCATTAGAATATGTTTTGAATACAGAAGATACTTAGTAAATATTTGACAAATTAATGAATAAAAGTTGGCATTAGATTGAAAGGGGGCAAATTAAGAGTATAGCTAGTTTTGAATATTAAGTCTGTAGTCTGTAGGATTGTGTGGAAGAGCTTGAAATGTGAATCTGAATCTATTTCTGGTGCTCTGTTCTTAATTACCATATTATCTAGGCAAGTTTACTACTTTTTTTGAGCCTCAGGTTATTCATTACCATCACAGCTACCATTTATTGAGTATGGTATAAATGTGTGAGCATGTGCTATGCACTTTGTTAAATTAAACAGATGGATTAAAACTCATAACAGTAAAATGTGTAGGTGCTATTATCTCTTTTCCAGAAGAAATAGACTCTTAAAATTAAGTGACTACCCAATGTCACTCATATCTAGACTAAAATATGATATTCGGAATTTGAACTCATGCCCTATGTACAGGTAGACTCCAGGGTTCTGATTTTCATCTGTAAAATGAGTGGGTTGAGAACTTGATATCTAAGGTTCTCTACATTTCCATTGTTCCATCACTTATTATTCTATAGTCATGATAGAGTCTAAGGAAGTGATAATATAAAAGAAATTTTGTGGTGAATCCTGTTAAACACATTTTTTTATTGATTGCACTTATATATGTACACACACATATATTATATCATTGTCTGCCCCGAGGTTCTCCCCTCACACCTTATCACCTGTGAACCATCTTTATCTCTTGTGCCTTCCCTCTCCCCCTGATTTTGCTCTCCTCCCCCTCTCTTGCTCTATACTTCACTTCTGTTGGCAGTTTTAACTTTCTCTTGTCCATTTGTTTGTTTTCCCTGTATCCCTCATATAAGTGAGACCATCCTCTGTTTCTCTCTTTCTTTCTGGTTTATTTCCACTGACATGATTCCTTCTAGCTCCCATTCATGTTGCTGCAAATGGCATGTTTTTCTTCCTTGATTGATGAATAATATTCCATTGTGTGGATATACCACATGTTTTTCAGCCATTCATCAGTTTTGGGGCATTTGGGTTGTTTCTATAACTTGGCAGTTGTACATAGTGCTGCAATAGATATTCAGATACATATGTCTTTTTGAACTAGTGTTTTTTGTTTGTTTGTTTGTTTGTTTGTTTTTGTTCTTTGGGTAGATTCCCAGTAGTGGGATTGCTGGGTCGAATGGTAATTCCATTTTCAGTAGCTTGAGGGGCCTCCACACAGTCTTTCATAGTGGTTGTACTAGTTTGCACTGTCACCAGCATTGTAAGAGTGTTCCTTTTTTTCCACATCCATGCCAGCACTTGTTGTTGCCTGTTTTTTTTATATGGGCCATTGTTACTGGTGTAAGGTGGTATCTCAGTAAACACATTCTTTTTTAAAAAGTGGAAAAGAATAATTTATCTGTGGCAATAACTTTAGATTTCATTGATATCAGTTCTCTACAAATGAGGCCTAAAAATATTTGACAAGTGGAATCATTAGTTGACTTTAAGTAACAGCAACCAAATCTGGTTTGTTGAAGGTTCCTGTATGTTGTGTAACAGGCTAGGAAGAATTGGATAGTCAAAGTTTGAGAAAACCAGGAACCAGGGCAGCTAGTGACAATAGCAAGTCACGGTATCAACTTTTTAACAGCTCTGAGTCTCTTGAAATTAGGGTAGTGGCCAAGGATGTGTGTTTTGGAGCCAGACTGTGTGGGTTTGAGTACTTGGGCAAGTTAATTTCATCTGTGAAATGTCACTGGGTTGTTGGGAGGGTGAATCATAGTGTATGCTTGGGACAGTTTGTGGCACTAAGCATTCAGTCAATATTGGCTATCATTGTTATCTTTGCTATGTATCTTTTAGTGTAAACTACCAGATTCCTGAGAGGGTTTTTGTTGTTGTTTTTTGAGACTAGGTCTCACTGTTTTTGCCTGTGTAACTGCAGGCTCACGTTGCCCAGGGTATCACAGACTCAAGCACTCCCCAGCCTCAGCTTCCCAGGTAGCTGGAATTACAGGCACACGCCACATGCCCAGCTATTTTTTTGGGACTAGGTCTTGCTAAGTGCCCCTGGCGGGACTCGAACAGCGACCCCTTGTCCCAACTGCAGCTTCCTAGGCTGCTGTTTACAGGCATGTGCCACCATGCCCTGCCTGGAGGAGTATTAATATCTAAGGTTTAACTCTTCAACACTATTGCAGTATCAATGTGGTGTAGAGTATTTTAGTGTTCTTTTTTTTTAAAATGAGGCTGTTACATTTATCCATTATCTAATGCTAATTTTTCCTAGAGATCCACAAATCGGCCCATTCTGTATGTTCTGGATATGAGCAAGTCCTTTCATGAAATTCTTTTTCACTGTCTTTACTATTCCTACTCGTTGCTGTAAATGTTCTTAGTTTTGGTTTCCTTTTATCTCACCTGAGGCTTGTGTCATACACCTCAGGTGTATGACTGTGTGAGAGAGTGAGAACTTGTGCAAGAAAATGGGCCCTTATTTTTCCAGTTAGACCAAATACCCAAGCATTGAGTGATAGAAAGTTTGTAATATAGACATTGACCATATTCCTGGACACTGGAGATGAGTTTCATCATATTTCTAAGCATTCAACTCCAACTCTTTATTTTATTATAAGTTGAGCTGGCGTGGAAAAACAGTAATAGATGCAGTGTGAAGGGGACAACATGAAGAGGAAAGGTCAATAGTTAAGAAGAATAAATCATAAAGGAGACTAATGTAGATAGATCCATTATGATTGTTTGATTTATATCTCAGAACTGTCCTTTGATATTTTTTTTCTTGTTTTACCCTTAGATGGAATGCAACTTTAAATTTGCCTACTCCATCATTTGGGAGTTTATGTTGAGGGATAAATACTAAAGGAAAATAGTGGTCACTTACAGAGTCTCCATAATACCATTTCCTTATATCTGCTCTCTTGTCAGCTATTATTACTCTTCAGTAAGAGGAATGCAGAGTCAGTCTTATCTGTTGACTCGTTCATATCTTTATTTTCAACCATCTTCCCCCCCCCTTTTTTTTTTATTTGGTGAGCAAAGGATATGAAATTTTTATTTAAGGAGTTACCAAGCAGACCTTTGCTAATTTGATGAGGTTACTGAAGTTTATGAATAAGAGTTAAGTTTTAATAGTGGCTGTTGTCAGTTTCCTACTGGGCAGAACAAATTATCCATCTCACTAAGTAATATATCTTTATCTTTTAATGAGAAGTATCTCAGTAGGTGCTTTTAAAGAATAATATGTATTTTTTGCAAAAACTTAAGACCATGCCTCATACATTTTCATTAATAACAATTTTCAGTTATGCAGTATAATAAATGTGAAGGTGCATGGAAAGGTTAAATACACAGAGCAGTAGTCCATACAAGTCTGTGACATGGTGCACATTTTTCCTCCTGCCAATTAAATATATTTTGCAGTTGTCAAACATTAGCACATTGATATTGTATATTTTTCTCCTTCCATCTCTGTTTTCTAGCAGAGCAGTTAACCAGCAAATTGACTTAACAAATTAAAGACAGAAAATTAGCAACCAGGGAAGCTAAATTTTCAGTTAATCCCAAGAGTAATAATTGAGTCATGAATAATTGATAGTCAAATATTTTATTTGTTTTTTCAGAAGTGATTTTGTTTTTTAAATTAGATTAGTTGGTCATATAGGGAAATAGATTTTAGTGATGAAACTGCAGTGGGGTGTATACTAGAGAAGCAAATGAAGAGAGACATTCTAATACACTAGTGAACTCTGATCAATTCTGAAGTTTGGAAACACTTGAAAGCATAATACTGAAGAAAGTAGTCCTGAGCTTTTTTTGTACCAGGATGTTTTTGGCATTGAATTTTTTAGCTGGTTGTATGGGAAACCAGGAAGTATATATTAATCTGCCCACTAGATTTTTATGACATTTCAATTGGAATAACCCCAGATTGCTTCTGTCCTCAATTTCTAAATGACAGCTATTACACCTGATTTTAGAAGCGTTGTAATTGTTAGGGGTTTTTTGTTTGTTTTGTTTTGTTTTTTATGAATTCAACTCCTTAGCAGGATAATGAAACTCAGTGTTTACATGAATAAAATACATCAGTGATATTATAAAATATTAAAGTAAATTTTAATTTATGGACTTTATTAATATATAAACAAAGTTGGGGCTAATATTAGATCAGAGACAGTAATATAAAAATTATTTTTACAAGTGCAGATGCTATAATATGATCAAGAAAAGATATGATTTTTGTTGTATGACTATTTACAAATATTACTAGTATACTATGGTCTGTTGCTGGTGTTAGTAATTGGAGGAATATTGAATTTTTTACAAGTTGGTGGAATTAAAAAAAGATAATCTTACCCAAGCTCATCGGCACCCCTTAGTTTGTTCTTAGGCTGTTTTGAGAATCTGTGACCTGAACTCAGAAGGATTTCCAGGGCCCAAATAGCGTTCACATTTCTGTTTCCTCCTTGTCAGGCTGAGTCAGTCATTGTTCCTGAGTCAGACTGCAAATTTTATTCCCATCATTTTAAAGGAGATGATTCTATAAACAGTATTGTGTTATTTTCAAGTTTAAGACATTAAAAAACTTTTGAAATTAAAAGTAGACATGCGTGATTTAAGGATAAAAATTTAATGGCACCAAATGATCCCCCACATGCCCAGAAACTCTACAGAGGCCATTATTGTTACTGGAGGAATGTGTATCTGTTTGTGTCAAGAAAAATTTTAAATATATGCTTTTTATATGGTGAAGTAGGCAAATTTACACTTTGTATATGTATCTTGAAGCAATATGTGAAACTTTAAGTGAGTTTCTTAATCTAGAGTCATAAATTTGGGTAATTTTCACTGAAATTTCTAAAGTGAGAATTAGCAATTTTTTGCTTTCTGTTGGATACTTTGGAATTTATCAAGCTTTACCCTGTTACTGCCACACGAGATTGTGGTTTTCACTAAAGCCTTGCATTGTGCATAGGGTATGTTTATATTTTTTTATATAAAATATGTCATTAACTTGAATAAGTAATTTGTTGGTGTATTTTCTCTACCAGTTATTTTTGGTTTTAACTATCAGCTTGGGTCAGAAGACCAGCATGGGGTATTTTTTTGGAAGAATTCTGTTTTATTTCAGGTATCATTGGTAAGCTGGATCTTTCATAGAGACTGCAAACATTTGAAACATTGACTGTATTTGTTTGTGATGTTTACTCATTCGGTAAATATTTCTATGAACATAGTTGCGTCAGTGCTACCTATTTTCTGTCATCTGATAAGGGAGTAAATAGCATTTGCTCTGTGTTTTATCTTGTTTAAACTTTTTTTTTAAATTGGAACTACAATTTTTCTTGTTGAGAAAAATATACTATATTCTATAATACTATATTTTACGTTTCTGGTCTTCATTGTTGAGCATATAAAATGTACTACCTTAAGTTCATTGCTACAAGTCCAAATCTATGATTTACTCCTCTCCCTTCCTTCTGATAATCATTGACCTTATCGTACAAAAGTTTGTCTTTATTTAATTCAGTTTTGTTTTCTCTATATAGGTGAGATCATTCTGTGTTTTTCTCTTGTTATCTTTAGATTCAGAAAGTAAAAAGATGTGATACCTGTCTTCAAGCAGCTTATAATCCTCTAGGAAAGAGGTTATTTATGAAGAACTCTGAGTGAGGTTTAATATGTAATTGTGTCATTATGGAAATTTGTATCATGAGGAGCATGATGTGAACAAGAATATATATGAATTAATGTAGTAGCTAATTGAGTGTATTTTAATTAACTTTTAAAAGTTAGTTTTGAAATTATTTTCACATGCTAGAATTTGAGGTTTTAAGAGACACATGTTGTTTCTTTCATATTGGAAAGTGTGTGGTGCCCAGAAAGAGGTTTTTGAGGGTCGAAAGAATTTTTGATTCACTGTCACTGCACCTTTTAGGCCAGGCTCTTACTAGGAATGGTACTTCTTTAAGGAGTGGAGTATGGCCTAGTGAAACAGTATTGTTTGATTATTATACAAATAATATGCAAACCTTATTTTGGTTTAAAGCACAGGCTACTTTGCATAAGAAACATCCTGAGAAAAGATTGCCACAGGTACTTTAGTCAGTAGCAGTTGCCCATCAACTTTATTTGAAATAGCACAATCATCTTAGCAGAATTTACTCAGATCACTTATATTTAGATTGCTTTTCATCAGAATCACTAGAGGTCTGTAACGCTGATCGCTGTACTTAATTCCTAGAAGGTTGTATTCTCTAGGTCTTGGATTGGGGCCTGGAATTGACATTCCAAACTTGTTCCTAGGTGATCCTGATGCTGCTTTTTCAGTGACCTGACCCCACTTTCAGAATCACCAGCTTTTATAAAATACATTTGTAGACTCTATCCTGCATTTACCTACCAAGTTGCAATTTATAGATGATTCCGACTACAGATGGGTAAAAAGGATTAATATGTGCCCACGACCCCTGCCTTTCTGCCTTATATTTGAACTCTTGAGTTTCTAGTGCTCTAATTCATTGACTTTCTGCTCTTTTGACTGACATGTGTGTGTAACTGAAATAAAGTGCACCTTGATACATGCTTATGCACAGTTTTATTTTTTTAGTAGTTCTATAAAGTTTCTGTGAGCAATGAATTGGTGAATACTGAGCAGTTTTTCCTGGGAGAAATATAGGATTAGGTTCCTGTGAACTTCTGGTAGCATTTTCAGCAGCAAGTGTGTATTTCTCCTTACAGATACTTTAATGTATCTTGTTAATAATACATTGGCACTGAACTCAGCAGCACTATCAAGTCTGAATGAAGATTGTCTGACATACCTATTTTCCCTAAAAGGAACATCACTGCTTTCATGTGTTTAGGAACACTAGGTAGCGTTGCAGCACTCCACTTGGTGTGGACTTAAGCCATGAAGTCAACAAAATATTCAAACATGATAAAAATGGGGAAAATGTGGTAGTAACTAGAATTCCTTAAAATACTGTCTGTAGTATGAGAAATGAAATGAGAGGTCAGTGTTACTTGATGTGACTTCAGCTGGGAACATAGGAAGCTGGTGACACAAATTCTTTGCCACTTTGCACATTCTGCACATGACTAGAAAGTACTCCAACTATTGATTTTGTAATTACAAATATATTTTAGTGAGTAGAACTTGCAAATTCAATGTTGTGACTAATGAGGGTCAGCTGTATATTTGTAATTGCTCTTTTTTTATTTCCATTTTGTTAAATGAGCTTCTGCATGGATTTCATGATCAGCTAGTGGTTTAGTACAGTTTATTAATTGCTGTTTTAATTCAGCATGAATTATATATTTGCAACTTATGAACTGATAAATGGTAATAGTAAACTATATATTTTTGTCTTTACTTAGAGAATGTAGAGTTTAATCTTGATGATAGATGCTAATTTGGCTTGTGTTTGTTTACATAACCCCCTCTACCTGGTAACCCACCCGTCTTTTGTTCTTACAGTCAGTGAGTTTGTTTTTGTTTTGTTCATTTGTTTTATCTTCCACACATCAGTGAAATCATATCATGTGTGTCTTGCTGCTTCTGACTCAATTTAGTACAGGTCTTTAGATCCATCCAAGTTGTTGCAAAGGTCTTTAGATCCATCCAAGTTGTTGCAAATGGCAAGATTTCATCCTTTTTTTTTTTCCCCTTTTAGTTAAGTAGTGTTCCATCATGCATATGAAGCACTCCTTTTTAATTGTTCATCTGCCAGTAGACACCCTAGTTGTTTCCAGCTTAGTTATTATGAGTAATGAATGCTCTGGTGTACATCAGGGAAGCATATATCCCATTGAGTTCATGTTTTTGTATTCCTTTAGGTTTCATAACTAGATTATATAGACTTTGTTTTTTAATTTTTTGAGGCGGCGCCTTATTGTTTTACACAGTGACTACACCAGTTTACATTCCTAACAACAGTGTACAAGGATTGCCTTTTATTTACATCCTCTCCATCATTTGTCTGATAATAGACACTTCACAGGTGAGATGATCTTATTGTTTTGGTTTGCATTTCTCTAGAAAAGGGATGATAAACAAGATATCTTTTCGTGTATCTGTTGGCCATCTGTATTTTTTGAGAAGTGTCAACTCAGATTGGTCATTATTTGAATGGCTTCTTGTTGAGTTCTTAGATATGTTATATAGTAATTTAACTCTGTATTGGATAGTAATTTCTTAGCAGATAAATCATTTGTAAACATCTTTCATTTCAGTAGGTTACCTTGTAGTTTTGATAAGTTTCTTTTACTGCACAACTTTTTAGTTTCTTGTAACTGCATTTGTTTAGTTTTCCTTTCATTTCCTTTGCTATTGGAGTCAGATCACCAGACATCTCTAAAGCTGATGTCAGGGAGCTTATCACCTTTGTTTTCTTTCATGTACTTTGTTTTTGTGTCTTAGATTCAAGTTTTTGATGTAGGTTTCAATTAATTTTTGTGTATAGTGTAAGATAGCTGTCTAGTTTCATTCTTTTGCAGATAACTTTCAGTTTTTCTAATACTATTTATTGAGATGACTTGCTCCGTTGTGTGCTCTTGACTCCTTTGTCATGCTTTCATTGTCCATATATGTGTAGTTTTATTGTAGAACTCTTGATTTTATTCCACTAAGCTGTGTGCCTTTTTCTTCTTTGTGCCATGAAGTTTTGATCACTACAGTTTTGTGATCTAGTTTGAAGTCAGGGAGCATGGCTACAGATTGTAAGTGAGCACTGGGAATGTGTTCAATCTCTTGAGCCATCTTACCATCTGAACTATCTCACTGCTTTTGAGATAGTTAATGTCTCTCTAAATTGGGAAAACAAAATCCCCAAATATTCGACTTGGTTTATTCTGTTTTCCAAAGTACTTCTCCATTTTAATAGTGTCATATATGTTCATATGTAAAATATTCAGAATATGCCAGGAAAGTTCAAAAAGTACTAATATGGAACATCCATGGTTGACCTTTGTGTGGATGTATTTACTGTCATGCTTTTTTCTCTCTGTGTATTTATAGGTGTTCTTTTGTCTGTGACATTTGTTTTCAAACGTGTTCCTTTCAGATTAAAAAATGCCAATTTGAGTCATCTTTATCATTCCTAGTCACTAATGAGAAAGGTGGGTGAAATAAGAGAATGGTATTTTGCCTTTTGATCATTATGTGAGTTTGAGAGGAAGAACAATGATTTCTTAAAACAAGAGAATTTAAGGCGTAGTTTTGGTCATTTAAAAATTGTGTGAGCTGGGTATCAATTCTAATTTAATACAGTAACTAGATTGTATTCCATTGTAGGGATTTTACCTGATTGCTATTATAGATGTCATTTCTTCTTTCTTTACTACAACTTGTTACTTGTATTTAAGAAAGCTACTGATATTAATTTTATATCCTGTAACTTTATTTGTATTTTTTTTATTGATTCTCTTGAGTTTTTGAAATACAGATTCCATATTACGTGCTTATAGAGAAAATTTACCTCTGCTTTTCCAAGTAGTTTATCTGTAATCATCATCTCTTACTTAAATTGGGAATTACCTCCAATTCCAGTTATGTAGTAGTGGTAAATGGTCATCTTTTGGCTTCTGACTTTAGTGTGAATGCCTCTGTTTCGCTATTAAATAAGATGTGATTACTTTGGCTGATTTATAGCCTTAGACAACAAATAGAGTATATTTAGTACAGTATTATATATGTCACATAAAAATACATAAAACCTAATGTTTCCAGCATGAACAAGTATTAAATATTTTCAAGTGCTTTTTGACATTTGTAGAGATTGTAATTTTCTCTTTAGATCTTTTCATTATCGATGAATTATAATAATTATCAGCATTGCTGGAATAAACCCCATTTGGTAGTGAGATTTTTAAAAAAATGTTTCAAGGCCGGGCATGGTGGCGCATGCTTGTAAGCAACAGCTTATGGAGTTTGCGGCAGGGTCTGGGGATTGCGGTTCAAGTACTTCCTGGGGCAATACAACGAGACCTAGTCCTGAAAAATAGCTAGGCATGGTGACACGTGCCTATAATCCTAGCTACCTGGGAAGCTGAGGCTGGGGATTGCTTGAGTCCGTGGTACCCCAGGCAATATGAGCCTGCGGTTCCATGGGCAAAAATAGCGAGACCTAGTCTCAAAAAAAAAAAAATGTTTAAGGATATTTTTAGTTTATTTTCTGGAAAAAGACTTAGATTTGATTTCTTGGAAAAAGGTGACTGTCCATTCTATAATTTCTAATTTAATATCTCTAAGCAAGCCAGCTCTAAGAGCAATGATTTGGTTGCATCTCTAGTTTTGCAAGAGATGGATAGAATGTGATTAACTTAGTTCATTTCAGGTATCTAGCCTGATCTAGCTGACTGGGTAAAGTGACTTACCAATTTGATAGTTGAGAACACTCTCCTGGCAAGGGGATGCTAGTTTGAGAGGGAAGCTAATGGTGAGATACCTTAGTAGATACTTCAAAATATATCTACTTTTAATTTTGCATTTTGCAACTACCAAATTTATGGTTAACAAAATTCCAGTTTCCTGTGCAGACTTGGGGCCTTTTTTGTAAGTTGTATTCGATCACTGGATTATCACTGACTTTCTTATCCAGTTCATAGTATGTGCTTCAGTGGTCACTTGAGCAAAGAAGCAAAGGGCACCTCAGTCGACTACCTTCCACTATTTCCTCCATGGAAAAGGGAGGCTCTTATATCTGATTTAGACATTTTTCTTTTATGTAGGTTTTCTCCCTCTACATAAGCAGGTCTCTAACATTGAGTGCCCTGCAACTCAGCTAACTGAATTCTGACACTACTTGAAAGTGTCAGAGAATCCTACAAGAGGCCCTCCCTCCCCCAATGTTTGTTGCAGGTCCAGGATGTCACATGGACCTCTGATCAACTGACTATAGATGGGAAGTTCTAATTATCCTCTCACTAGTTTGTAATTTGCTAAAGCAGTTTACAGAATTTAGAGAAAACATTTTACTTACTGGGTTACTGGTTTATCAAGAAAGAATACTGAGAAACAGCTGGATAGAAGAAATGCATAGGATAAGATGCGTGTGGGGAAGGGGACATGGGGCATCCATATCCTCTCCCAGCACTTAATTTAAAACTTTTAAATACAGTTCTTTTGGTATTTTTATGACAGCAAGATTACATAGGCACTGCTGATTAAATTGTTGGCATTTGGTGATTGATTGATCTACAATCTGCAAACCCTCTTCCCTCACTGGAGGTCAGGAGGATGGGATTAAATTTCTAACTCTCTAATCACATAATTAATTCTCCTGGCAACCAGCTCCCTTTCTGAGATTCTTTGTAAAAGTTATTAACAAAAGTTCTGGTATGGTTGGCAAGAGTTTGTTACGAGTATCAATATGCCTTTATCATTCTTATAACTCAGGAGATTCCAAGGGTTTGAGGAGCTTTGTCAGAAAAGGGGTAAAAACCAAAAATGTATTTCTTATTGTAGTCATAATAGCATGGTATTATATGGAATTTCCAAGGAATTACAATTTATATCATACACAGTTGCCTGAGAAAACATTGGTTTGAACTGCTTGGGTCCACTTATACATGGTTTTTTGTACCCAAGGGTTTCACATTTACAGATTCAGTGTATTGCCTATGTGTATAAAGGAAGGACAACTGTAAGTTATATGAAGATTTTCTACTGCTTGGGGGATTGATGCCCCTTAACCCTCCCACCCTGCATTGTGCAAGCCTCAACTCTGTATAATAATATTTTACCCAGAATTTTATATTTGAAATACATGTTTTTAAAATAGGTATGTTGAGGCACTATTGCCACTTAAACTGCACATGATGTTTGCAATTTGGTTAGTATTGACATGTGTATGCTTGTGATGCCATTACCATGATCAAGTTAATAAACGTATCTGTCAATTCCAAAAGTTGTTTCCTTGCACTTCTTCACAAGTCTTCCCTAACATCGTCTTCAGGCAGATACTATATGCGTTCTGTTAGAATGTAGATAAGTGGTTTACATCTCAAAATCACTTGAAAACTCAGAAATGTATCATAGCTCTCCATTTTATTACAGCAATTTTTATTTTATTTTACTTTTTTGAGACTAGGTCTTGCTATTTTTGCCCGTGGAACCGCAGGCTCTCGTTGCCTGGAGTACCACAGACTCAAGCAATCCCCAGCCTCAGCTTCCCAGGTAGCTGGGATTACAGGCACGCTCCACCACACCCAGCTGTTTTTTTGGAACTAGGTCTCGCTGTGGGCCCCAGGCGGGACTCGAACCGTGATCCCTAGCCCCTGCCGCTTCATAGGCTGAAGCTTACAGGCACGAGCCACCGTGCCCGGCCTACAGCAATTTTTAATATAAATATCTTTATTTATTTATTTTTTTGGTTTGACTTCTTTCAGCAATGAATACTCAGCATCGTTGGTTTGAGATTCATATGTGTTATAGCATATATCAGTAGTTCATTCTTATTACTGAATAATACTCCATTTTATAGATAATACGACAGTTCTTCTGTTAGTTGATCTTTGACAAGTACACACACACACATATATATATATAGCTACATATATATAGCTATAGTGAACACTCCTATGTATATGTATCTGCTTTTGTTTGGGGTAAATGTCTTTGGGTTGAATAACATATGGTAACTACACTTAGAAGGGTTTAACCTAAGGAAAAAAGGTGTTCAATTGTTTTCCATTGTGATTCTAGTACCCTGTAAAATGATCTTTGTGAGATATTTACATAGTTTAGCACTTTTCTACTCAGATTTGGTCTGTGGATTTGGCATTACCTGGTAGGTAATTAAATTTACTGCATTTCCAGTTCCATTCTAGACCCATTGAATAGACTATGCCTTAAGAAAGAAAGAAAAACAGCACCCTACATGGTTCAGATGCACAGTAGAATTTGTGAAGTTTTCCTTTAGAGCAACTTTTTTTTATTGGTTTTTATTTTTTCTGCTCTGACAGAACTGAGGGTTTTATATGTTTATGAAATTCTTAGATGGAGTTGGAAGAAAAAGGATGGTTTCCAAAAGTATATAACAGGTTACATTGATAAGTCTGGAGTGTTATGCTTTCCTCCAGATGACTGCTGCTTCATAGTGATTTACTTCAGGCAATAAAGTATTTTTGACTTTGTCCATTTTGGTTGTTTCAGAAGGAATTGCCTCACAAGCATTACTTCCAGTGCAGAATTCTCTAGTCTGGCATATTTTTTGTGGGGAAGAGATCCCTGTCTCCTTTTTGTGTAATTTCTGTGGGGAATGAATGAGTGCATTTGCTGGTCTTTTTTTTTTACTTTACCTAACAAGTCATCTTGTTACCTAACAAGTGTAACTTTTTTAGAAGAGAAAACTCTGCCTTGTTACTAAATTCTAAAAGGAATTTGTTGTAAATGGGTCTTTACCTTTACATGATAAGCACCTTTAGATACAACTTTACAGAAAAGACCAAAAAAAAAAAATCACTTCATTGATTTTTAGCTTAAGTTGATGTGCTTCTTTAGAAGGCACATTAATTAAAATTAAAATTAATGAAGTACATGTAACTGCTCACAAATTTAGATTACTGTGTGACTGAATGGATAGCATGTTCTTCTAGCAGATGCTTCAGATTTTCTGTGGTGAAAGACTGGTTTTGTTTTTATTTTTAGTTCACTGCTTGCTAAGAATGCATTTCTCAAGCATAAACAATAAATTAATAAAAAAATTAAAGGAAGATGTAGAAAATAAAAGACCATTTTATCATTAATTTCAGCAGACATAAAGTTACTTTTGAAATCAAGTGCAAAACAGTCATCAAAGATTAACAGGGAGAGGAACCGGTTTTTTAAAGCCCATCTTTGTGGGTTCTTCCACCTAGAGGCACATTTGTAAGACTGCTCAGGCTTAGGGAACAAGATTTATTTAACAAGCAAAGAGAAAAACAAAGAGTCACCCAATTACCTCACCCAATTATTGTCCAGTCTGAAAGTCCTAAAACAAAAAGGCACATTTCTAAGATAGTTGTCTTCTCATCATTCCAAACCCGAAATAAGCGTTTCCCACTAATTCCAGTTTCCAGCAATTTAAACTCCTCCTTCTCTGGAGGCACACAGATTCCAGTTTTCTAGTAAGCTGTCTTTTCATCAGAGGTACACAGATTCCATGTTTCCAAACAAAAGGGCCCATATACTTGAGTTTCTGACAACTTTCTGCTCTTCCTCAGTGTGGCCAGATCCTGGGTAACTGACTTCTGAGCTGTAGCAGTTCCATTGCCAAAGCCGGTAATTGCTCTTCCCCTTTTCACAGGGCTTCACTCTTCTTGCCCTCAAGGCACATATCATGTGGGCTATTTCTCCTTACCAGCACCCCTTCTCAGAGGGTGCTCACTCCAACAAACCTTAGCTCATAGGCTGCACTCTGTTACACTGTCAGACTGTGTTTAAACTTTTTAAATGTTTAACTTCCTAAAGTTCTAAAGGACCAAAGTCTGACTAGCATTTGTTTAAACTGGTGGGCTTTAAACCCACAGCATCATTATCACATGGAAACTGTTAAACATGTGATTTGTCTAGTTCCACCTCAGACCTACTGATGAGAAATTAAGATGGACAAGCTGCATGTTTTTGAAAATATGTGTGCCAACATAGGCATGTAAATGACTCAATTAAAAAAATAACCAAAATATATGTATGCACATGCTCACTAAATCAAGAAAGGGAAGATTCTGGTGTTTCAAATACATATAATTATGTTTTTGTTGGAGTTGAGCAAATTGATTTGCTCTTGTCTAGATGAAGATTTTTCAAAACTCTTCAGGTTTGAAAGTACACAACTGGAGGAGGGGACCAGCTGGAGTGGCCTGGAAGGGGAGGTGGTGGGTGACCCCCAGAGATCACAATGCTGTGAAATATATATAAATTATTTTAAAAACTCTTCAGGTTTGCATAGCAGCTGATTCAGACAACTCTAAATTGGTTGTGTGACTGACTGTTTCAGTACATATTCAAAGTACTAACATTGCTATATTTCAGATCACTTAAGGTGAAATGATATTTTTGTTGTACAAGTCAGTTTTAAACTAAGTGCCCTACTAGTACTTAGAAATAGCTTATTTTTGTTATATTGTTCTTGTATCCTGCAGTATTGCTAAATTTATTAGTTGTAGAAGGTGAGAGTGTGTACATTCCATTGGATTTTCTATATAGAAAATCATATATGTCATCTGTGAGTAATAGGCAGTTTTCTTCCTTTGTGTTTTGTATTGTATTATATTGTATGTCAAGAATGGATACCCTTTTTGGGGAGAAGTATTCCATATTTCACTTAATTAGATGTGGCCTTTTTTAAAAATCAGGTTTAGAAAACACAAAAGGAAGCCCAACCGAATGGGAAAAATTTTTGCCCTCCACAAGAGTGATAAGGGTTTAATAACGAAGATCCACAAGGAACTCACACAACTAAACAAAAACAAAACAAGCCCAATCAAAAAATGGGGAGAAGAACTAAAAAGACACTTCTCCAAAGAGGAAATACAAATAGCCAATAAGCACATGAACGATTGCTCAATGTCACTAGCAATAAGGGAAATGCAAATCAAAACCACAGTGAGATACCACCTTACACCAGCAAGAATGGCCCACATCCAAAGAACTGGCAACAAGTGCTGGCAAGGATGTGGAGAGAAAGGAACACTGGTGGGAATGTAAACTGGTCCAACCACTGTGGAAAGCTGTGTGGAGGACCCTTAAGTTAATGAAAATGGAACTATATTTGACCCAGCAATTGCTCTCTTGGGAATCTACCCAAAAGAGACCTCACTGTGGGTACAAAGGGACACCTGTGCTGGATGTTTACTGCAGCACTGTTTATAATTGCAAGGACTTGGAAGCAACCTAAATGCCCCCAAAACAGAGAACTGGGTGAAAAAGATGCGGTATATATACACTATGGAATATTGCTCATAAATTAAAAATGACAAATTTGATGATTTTATGATAATAACATGGATGTACTTAGAAGAAATCATATTAGCAGAAACAAGTCAAAAAGAAAAACCAAATGATTTTGGTGATTTTATGTGATATAAGGAAAATATAAACAAAAGCCATGAGGAAAAGTCAAAACAAGCTAAGCACCAAACTGAAACAACTTCGGGCAGGAGGGGAAGGGGGCGGGGGAATGGTGGGGAGGATGGGGGGGGTGAATCCCTGGGATTACAATGAATTGAAATTTATGTATAAATAAAATAAAAATAAATAAATAAATAAATAAAAATAAAATCAACATCTAAATGTCAACTTACAAAAAACCAAAAATCAGGTTTATCAGGTTGAAGATATTTCCATTTTTAGTTTTCTATAAATTTATGGAATGTTGAACTTTGTAAATGCTTTTTCTGTGTCTGTAGAAGGGATCAAACCAGTTTTGTTTATTAGTATGGTGAATTACATTGATTTTTGAATTAAAAAGAATGCTGCATTTCTGGGACTAAATCCATTTTGTTCATAAATTATCCTTTTAATATATCATTGGATTTTATTTGCTAAATTTTTATTTAGAGTGATTGCTTCTGTATTCACAAGGGATATTTGTTTGCAGTTTTCTTGTAATGTCTTTTTGGTTTTGGTATTAGATAAACTGCCTTAAAAATAAATTGGGAAGTAGTATTCCTTCTACTTATTTTGTAAAAGTTTATGTAGAGTGGTATGTACAATTCACTCAAGAAGTCATCTATGTCTGAAGTTTTCTGAGTGAAATTTTTTAATAGCAGTTACTTTTCTTTGTTATTCAGCTAATGTTTCTTCATGAGTGAGTTTTGATATATTGACTCAAGAAATTTATCTTTTCCATCTAATTGATGAGTTTATTTGATGTATTCATATTTTCCAGTGATAATACCTTTGTTACTGATGTTTGCAATTTGTATTTTCTAATTTTTTTCTTGTTTATTTTGCTGAAAGTTTGTCAACATTACTGACTTTCTGTTTCATCACTTTTGGATGCATTGATCTGTAGTCTGTTTTCTTTTTCATTGATTTCTAATGATCCTAATTAGTCTGCTTATTTTGGCTTAAAGTAGAAGCTAAGGCCACTGATTTGAAACCGTAATGTACTTATGTAATGTACTTTTTTAATACAGGTATTTTATTGCTCTAAATTTCTTCCTAGTTTAACTTTAGTAGCATCTCACAATATTTAAGAATGTCTTGTTCAGTTTAAAATTTCTTATTTTTCTTGTTTATTCTTTTACTCTGGGGTTATTTAATTTGTCAATATTTAGTGGTTTCACAAGGATCTTTGTTATTGATTATATTGGTGTGCTTTTAATTTTGGTTAATGTTTTTAAGCTTGTAAGATACTCAGACTATACTGTATCTTGGAAAATGTTCTCTCTGTACATGAAAAGGAGGGTGCATGCTGCCTTTTATGGGTGGAACATCCTGTAAAAGGCAGATATGTTACCTGGTAGTGTTCTTAAAGTTTACTGTATCTTTCCTACTTTTTCTGTCAACTTGTTTTATCTATGAGGAGTATATAATTGTGTAACACTGGATTTGTTTTTTTCCTTGAAATTTTATTAGCTTTTGTCTCATATATTTTGAAGCTATATTATGAGGTGCATAAATGGGGTTATGTGCTCTTGACTAATTGATTCCTTTAAACAAGTCAACTTTGTTCCCTGGTGATATTATTTGCCTTAAAATATGTTCAATGTCAATATGATCATACTGTTTTCTTTATTAGTGTTAGGATGGCATATCTTTTTCCTTTTTTAATGTTAAACTTGACTATATTTTCGTGCACTTCTTTTATTAAGTACATTTCTCTATAGGCTGTTTATATTTTGGGTCCTAGTGTTTTTTTAAATTCTGGGTTGCTAGCTATTATGTTTCTTCATTGTGGTTATGAGGCCTTTCACATTTGGTACAATTGTTTAAAAACAATACTTTGGTTTTTTAGAGCAGTTTTAGGTTAGCAGCAAAGTTGAGGGGAATCTTCCAAAATTTTTAGGCACACTCTGGTCCCATACATGCACAGATTCTTTGTTAGTCAACATCCCCCACCAGAGTGGTACAGTTACTAAAAATTATTAAACCGACATTAACAAATCCCTCAAAAACCATGGTTTTCATTATTGGTGTTATACATTCTGTGGGTTTGAACATGTTTAATGACACGTATATATCATTATGATATCATACAGAATGTTTTCATTGCCCTAAAAATCCTTTGTGCTGCAACTATTTACTTCTTACTGACCTTTTTATTATCTCCATTGTTTCACATTTTCCAGAACTTCACATACTTGGAATCCTACCCTATCTGGCATTTGCAATTAGTTTCTTTTAATAAATAATAATGTACTTCTTCTCATGACTTGATGACAAATTTCCTACAATATCTGCCATTTCAGTTAGCTTTTCTGTTTTGTTCCTCAGTCTACATACCTTTCAATTCCTTTACTTGTTTTTCTGTGTTAGCCAGAATTTTTGGTATAAATTTGAAACAAAGCAGTGAGAGGGAATATCCATACCTTGTGACTGTTTTGATTTCTCACTAAATTTGATCACTTTTTCATTATCTACAAATAACTTGATCAGAATTTGATTTAGATTATGTTGAATGTATAGGTTAAACCTGAGTAATGTGTTTTTTTAATAGATACTTTTTTCTCCAATATGATTTTTACTGAGATTTAATATAATTTTTGGTACAGTAGATTTTACTCTGTCATCTTGGTTTTGTTTCTTCTTAAAAAAAAATAGTGGTTGTTTTAAGGATGTAGCTCTCAAAAGGGTGTAATTTATTTCCCAGAGGCTACTTTGTAATGTCAGGAAACACTTGATTTCCACTATTAGGGAGTGCTACCAACATCTAGTGGGGAAGGTTAGGGATACAGCTAAACATCCTTAATGCACAAGGCAACCTCCTGCATTAAAGATTTTGGAGAAACTATGCTTTAATGTTTATAGCATCTTTAGTTTTTGAAAGTTTGCCTTAAAGTGACATACCACTTATGTATGTTACTTGTATAAGGAACTGAAAATAGTGTACTTTCACCCCTTTTGCACAGCCCTTATTCTGTTGTTTTCATAAATTTTATGAGTAAAACCCCCTTAGACATTGTTACTACCTTTTTTTTTTTTTTGAGACTAGGTCTCACCATGTTGCCCAGGGTAGTTCTGATCCATGGGCTCACGCAATCCCCAGCCTCAGCCTCCCAGGTATCTGAGATTACAGGCACCCGCCACCTTTCCCAGCTGCTTTTTTTCCCCGAGACCAGGTCTTGTGTTGCCCAGGGTACTATGGACTCAAGCGATCCCCAACCTCAACCTCCCAGGTAGCTGAGATTACAGGACCGTGCCACCATGCCCAGCTATTTTTCGGGACTAGGTCTCCCTGTGTTGCCCTGAGCAGGTCTCGAACCCCTGGGTGGGTCTCAAACCCACGTACTCTAGTGATTCCTAGCCTCGGCCTCGCGCTCTGTTGGTGGCGATTAAAGGCACGTGCCACCGTGCCCAGCCTGTTACTACATTTATTTGATCAATTATTTTACAGATATTTTTATAAGTAAGAAAAAGATGTATATACTTTCTTCTAGGAGTCATTATTCCTTTCCATCAATTTGTCTTAAATCAGATTTCCATGTTACATTTTCATTCTTTTTAATAGATTTCTGTTACCATTTTTTGTAGTATGGGTCTGTTGGTGAATACTTTCAGCTTTTATATGTCTAAAAAATGTCTTTGCTTTTTTATGTGTGGTAAAGTACATAATGCAAATTTATTTTCTTAGTTTATAAGCACATTTTTGTTTACTACAGTGTTTACTACATATACATTATTGTATCCCAGATTGTTTGGTTTTTGATAGTTACTTCTGCTGGTGGGCAGTTTTTTTTTTTTCTTTCTAGCATTTTAAGAATGAAAATGATGCTATAGTTTTCTTAGTTGCTTTTTTCATTATTTTTTAGGTTAGACAATAATTTTATGATTGCCACTCCTGGCCCTCATTCTCTAGGTCATTTCTGCTTGTAGATCATGAGTCTTAGGAAGATGAACTGGGGCACAGGTAGAGCATACTGCTCATAATAAGGTGGTTATAACTGCCTTCTTCATACTGTGTGGGCACAGCTGGCAAATGCAGCTCTTTGTACTTTACCTTTACCCAGGACACCTCACCTTCACCTTTTCAGGACAACTTCTCATCGTAATTCTGCAGAATCTAGTGCTGTTCTGAGGAGGACCACTAAACCACTAAACCACTTAGCAGCTGCACTTCGTCTTCCTGGATGTCAGTGCCCGTCTTGCCAGTCACTCTGAGATCCACAAAGAGGTCAGGGTACCATGGAAATTCTCCCAGCTACCAGGAGGATCTTACTTAGCATTGCCATATTCCTTTTTCCCTGTCAGTGCCTGTCATGTACAATGGCATTAGCTACTTGGAGGTAGAAGGAGTAGGCAGCAGTCTTGTGCTTGACAGTAGATTTGTACTTCTTTTTAGTGAATCTGCCAAGACCCTCATTGCTCTGCAGAGCTGTGAAGAGATTCATGGTCTCTCCAGATCTGAAGTCTATTAGGAATACTGCTTACAGGAAAAACTCAATTAATTGATCAGGAAATAGGACTACTCCTGATAGTTTCAGCAGATAATGGATACATGCTTCCAGAAGCATAACATTATCAATGGTGTCCATATTTTTCCTGACTTTTAGTATCAGCAAGACTACTCCCATCACATGACAGTTGAATCCATGATGTTGTCTGAAACCGGGAGGAAAGATTGGACCAGTTTCACACACCAGCCCTCTGTCAGGGCCCATTGGAGACTTGTAGCATCCTGCTTCTGTGACTCCACCATCTCCTGGAATGGTCTTAATACTGTCAGATCCCAGTGATACTTAGGTGTTTAATAGCATTGTACTCCAGGACCTCCCTGAACCAGGTAGTAGCATCTCGTATCTCAGGGTACCCCACCTCATTCAGCACCCTGACTGTCTGAAAGAAGTACTGTATGGAATTCTGCTTTTCTTGTGCAAAAATTTTGAAGGAGAAGTAAATTTATCTATTCTCAGATGCCAGTTCTTGATAGACTTGCATTGTTTCTGATGAGAAAACTAATGTCATCCTTATCTTTCTTTTTCCCTACATCATTTCTTTTTGTTTCCAATATTGTTGGTGGGAACAGGTAGTCTTCCCAATCCTGAGTGAGGTGCAGTTCCCTCCAATTCTTCGGATAGTTTCTGTCTACTGTCAGATAGTTTCTTCATACAAATATGCTAATCAAAACTATGATGACCATTCCAGGAAACCCTCTGTAGATCAGTATTTTCTCTTGGTCTTTTTCCTCTCTGACTATAGGAACCTTAGCTTTCTTGGACTCTATTTTCTTCTGTTACTTCAACCGAGGAAGTCTTTTAAGCTGTACCTCAATTCACTGTCCTGCTCCATGGTCTGGATACTTTTCTACCACAGTAAACTGAGGCAGTTGTAGAACTCACCTCATTTTGTTTTCCTTCTCTCAAGGATCATTGTTCTCATTAATTGGTGTTTAGTGTCTAGGAAACCATTGTTTCAACTCTTGTCAGGTACTTTTGTTGTTACTTCATGTGGAAGGATGAATTCAGTCTGTCGTTTCAATTTTTGTTTTTTTCAGTTTTAATATTGTGGTAAAGTTAATATAGCTCACCGAGTTACATCGTCCAGTGCATTGGTTTTGAGTATATTTACAGTGTTACCTAGCCACCATTAATTTTCTTGTCCCTGAACACGTCCATCGTCCAAAAAAACTAATACCCATAGTCTTTGTCCATCTTACTGCCACTTGGTCTTGCCTCCTCAGTTCCCATCGAACGCTAATAGACTTTAGCGTTCTCTATGGATTTGCCGTTAATGAACATTTCTTGTAAAAGGAATCATAGTATAGTGTTTTTAAATCTCACCCATGTTGTAGCATACATCAGTACTTCATTCCTTTTTATGACTGGAATAAAAGTCTGTCATGTTTATTTTTGCTGCCTCTTTTGTCTCATGTAGTCCATATTTTACTTCTTGAGGTGATTTTAAAATGCTGTCATGGCTGGAATCAGATTTTATATGTTAATGCTAGAAGCACAGCCAAGTTCTTTATTATTTTAATAGGATTATGCTAGAAGCAAAGGAGATTTACTATTATTTTAATAGGATAAGGACTTAGCTAGTCTCTCTTTCCCTTTTCCTCCCCCTCCCTCTCTTCCTTTCCCCCCTTTCATCCCTCCCCATCTTCCTGTCTTTTCCTTTTTGGGTTCTGGAAGAAATACCCTTTTAATTTAAGTAATTTTAAAGATTGACACTGGTTCCTTTTTGTAATACATTCTTTTGATTAAAATATGCAAAATACAAAGATGAAAATAGAGAGCACTTATTTCATTGGCTAATAATACTTCAGTACAATTGATTCTCAATTTTCATTTTTAATTTGACTTTTATACATGCTATCACATACTAGCCTGCCTTACTGTATTTGAGATTATTTTTAATATCTTCAGTATGTGGTTTTTGTTTCCTGGTTTTTCTGCAAACATGAATAAATATTTTCAAATTTGATTGGCATATTTTTTTCCAAGAAGTTTTAAATACCAGTATGTAAGTCTGCTATTTGGATATATCAAATTATAGTTACTCCTGTATTGTAAATAATTAGGTTTGGAGTTTTATTTATCATGATTAATAAGTTAACTCTCAGAAAACTTTTTGATCAAATTGTATTGATTTTTCCACTCATTTACAAGACTAATTTTAAGGTACATCTTCACACCTCAACATGTGTACTTGCTTTATTCGTCTATCACCAAAGCTCCAGTGCTGCTGCTGTATCACATTTATCTCCTCCTTCCTTTTCCCCCACCCTTCTAGTAACCACCTTAGTTTTCAGAGTATAAAAAGTTCTTTTTGTTGTATTTTGTCACTTTGTAATCTTCAGTTCTTTATATCCCACAGCTAAATGACACCATCTGGTAATTGTCTTTTACTTTTTGACCTATTTCCCTTAGCACAATCACCTCAAGTTCTATCCATGTTATTACAAAAGGCAGTTTTCATCTTTTTTTAAATCACTGAGTACTATATGTATATATGTGTACATATACATGCATATATATCACACAATTTCTTTATTTGGTCATTCTTTGGTGGGCATTTTGGTTGATTACATATTTTGGCTATTATGAATAATGCTGCTAATAAACATAGGAGTATATGTACATATAACTTCATTTTAGTATTTTTATATTTATCAATTATCAAATAAATATTTAGAAGGGGTATTGCTGCATTATGTGGTATTTCCATTCTTAGTTTTTTAAAGAAATCACCAATCCATTTTCCATAGTGGTGGCTCTAATTTATGTTCCCACTAACAGTGAACTAGAGCTCCTTTTCCTCCACACCCTTGCCAACACTTGTTTCCATCTTTTTGATAGAGATCATTCTCATAGGTGTAAAGCGTTATCATTGTAGTTGTGATTTGCATTTCACTTATAATAAATGATCTTGAACATTTTAAAAAAATATGCCTGTGGGTAATCTGTGTGTGTTCTTTGAAGAAGTTGCCTGTTTTACTGTTGGGTTGTTTGTATTTTTGTTGTTGAGTTGTATGAATTCTTTATATATTTTGAAAATTATTCCTTTTGCCAGACACGTGCCATGCAAGTATTTTCTTCCAGTCTATAGGTTGCCTTTTTGGTTTTTGGTGACTTCTTTAATGGTATGAAAACTTTTGAATTTCATCTGTTTCTTTCTCTTTATATTTTTCCTCTTACCTATCCTTAGGTGTTTCAGAAAGTTTTTTTCCCCCTCCTCCCATTTTAAAAATTATATTATTTCTAATTTAATGCACAGATCTTTGTACATAGGTCTTCCAACATTTTCCCATCTTTGAGATATATTTCATGCACTGGGATGCTTTATGTCTTGGTTTTGAAATCTCACCCTTTTGCTTTAAAGTTATATTAATTCATAATAGTTTTTCATAATACTATAGTTTGGAGACCTTGAGAAGTTTTTAATTACTTTGAAATGGTTTCTTTAAGAGCATTTCATAGTTGGTTGTTTTGAGGTAGTTTTGCTGAACTACAGTTTCTCTTTTATTGCTTCTCCCAGAACCATCATTCTACCTTCTATTTCTAAGAATTTGACCACTGTAGATCTCTTATAAGTGAAATCACATGGTATTTGTCTCTTCGTGATTAGTTTATTTCACTTAGTGTAATGTTCTCAAGGTTCATCCATGGTTGTATCAAAAGGTCCTTTTCCTTTTTTCTTTGTGTGGTTGTTTTTTTGTTTTTTGTTTTTTGTTTTTTTTGACAGTTTCCTTCATTAACTTGTCAACAAACACTTGGACTATTTCTACTATTTGGCTATAAAGAATAATGCTGCAATGAACCTGGCAGTGCAGATATCTCTTTGAGATCTTATTTTCAGTTTTTCTATATATATACCAAGCAGTGAAATTGCTGGATCATATGTTTCTAGTTTTAATTTAAATATTCCAATCCATGAATGCAGACTATCTTTACATTGTTAATTTTTTAGCATTGTATTTTTCAGTGCACAAGCTTTTCACCTCACTTTATTACTATTTTATTTTTTGATACCATTATATAAATGGTGTTTTCTTAATTTCCTTTTCTGATTACTCATTGTTACTGTATAGAAATACCTGGTTTTGTTCTATTGCTCTTAACATCATACAATTTTGTTGATGTTAATTACTAGTTAACAGGGCATTTGAGGGTAAGTCTTCATATTTTTTACTGCTTTCTTGAGATATAAAGTTATTGATAATGAGATCTTTTAACATCAATATTTACCGCTATAAGCATTTGTACTACATGTTTGAAGTTTTGTTATGCTGTGTCTTTTGCTTTGTGTTGCTGTTTTTCAGATTCCATTTTGTCCTGTTTTTCTTAGCTGTTTTTCTTTCTCTGCTGACTTCTAGCATTTTTACGTTGTGATTAGAGAACATTTTTGTGATTTTATTATTAAATTTGGTAAAACTTACTTTGTTTTTGTTTTGTTTTTGAGACTAGGTTTCACTTTGCCTGGGGGGAACTGCAGGCTCACATTGCCTGAGGTACCATGAACTTAAGTGATCCCCAGCCTCAGCCTCCCAGGTAGCTAGGATTACAGGCATGCACAACTATACCCAGCTATTTTTTGAGACTAGGTCTCGCTATGTTGCCCCAGGTGGGTCTTGGGCCCACAAACTCAAGCGATTCCTGGTCTCAGCCTCGCATTCTGTAGGTTGCGATTAAAGGCACATTTTGTAGGTTGCGATTAAAGGCACATGCCAGCGTGGCTGGCCCATGGTAAAACTTGTTTTGTGACTTAACACATGATCTGTCTTGGAGAATAATCTGCATTTGAGAAGGCTGAATATTCTGTTGTTACTTGTTTGGATATTCTGTATATGTCTACTAGGTTCATTTTGTTGATAGTGTTGTTCAAGCTCTGTGCTTGCTTTATTGATAGGCTATATTGTTGATCTAGTATGAAGTGGGGTATTGAAATGTCTACTATGAGTGTATTAGTCTAGTTCTCCCTTCAATTCTGTCAACATTTGCTTCCTATATTTGGGTGTTTTGATGTTAGGTACATATATATTTATAATCATTATAGCTTCCTGTTGAATCTAAAGAGAATCTTTTACCCTGTTATAATTGTGCACTGTCCTGGTTGTTAATCATGAGAGTACTTGATATAAAATCTTTTTGTCACATATAAATATGACCATTCCTGTTCTCTTCTAATTACCTTATTCAGAGTATCTTCCTGTTTCTTTTTCAGGATATTTATATCCTTTTATCTAAAGTGAGTCTCTTGTCAAGAGCATCTACTTGTATTTTGTTTTTTAGTTCCTTCTCACACTCTATATGAAGTGTTGTGTTGGGAAGATCAGTCAATTTACATTTAATTACTGATAGCGTAGGACTTAATGCTACCATATCATTATTTTTCTGTCTTCTTTGCCTTTTCTTATTTTGCTGCCATTATGTTTCATTGATACTTGTTTACTATTAATGACCTAAGCTGAATATTTTCTTCGGTGCGTTTTCTATATTTTATTTCTGGTTACTATAGGACTTCATAAAACTGGTAACGGCTAACACTCAGTCATATGCAAGAGCCCAAATCCTATACATCTCCAGTTTTTATTATTAGTGAACAAATTATTTTATATATTGTATACATTGACAGTTTGATAATATTTTCATGCTTTTATCATTTTAAATTCTATACCCAAATTAAAAGACACTTAATGCACCACCATTACAGTATTGCAAATTTCTGTAGATAGCTATTACCAGAGAGCTCTGTGTTTTTGTGTTGATGTTTTTTTATTTGTTTCAACTTGGAGGATTCCCTTTTGTAATTCTTTTAATATGTTAAGTCTGGTAGATCAACTTCTGCAGCTTCTGTTTATTTGGTTGGAACCTTTTTTGTTGTCCTTTTTTGACTAACAGTTTTTCTAGTTATAGTATTATGTTGGGTGATTTTTTTTCCCCCTCATTGTTTTGACTTTAACCCACTCCATTCTAAATTTTACCGTTCCTGAAAGAAATCACTGGTAATTTTACGGTCATTCTCTTTTGTATAATGCTTTATTTTTGCAGATTTCAAGATTCCCTTATTGACTTTTCGCTTTTGACAGTTTAACTGCAATTTGTATTACTAAGTGCACATTATCTTTGTTGGGGTTATTTGAATTTTCTAAATTTGAAAGTTCATTCCTTTAATGCTGTATTTGGCCTGTTGATTGATATAAATCTCTTCAACTATATTTTCTTCCCACTCAGTATCAAGTGACCGCTCTATGATTGTTTCTCATAGTTTTCATTTGCTTTTCTGAGTTTTCTTGTATATCTCTTAGCTCTTTTTCTGAATTTTCTTTGTATTGTTCCAGTTCTTTACTGTTGTTAATCATGGTAATGTTGAATTTTGTCTGGCAGGCATAATAGCTCTTCCATCTGTATCTTTGTGGTTTCACTGTGGGGTTTTGCTTTCTTTCTATGATGTATTGTTTCCCTGAGGATTTGCTTGGCATTTGTACCTTTCTCCCCATTATTTATTTTGGGTTTGCTCTGCTGAAGTTGGGGTTTTAGTTGTGTGTGGGGCCTTCTCTCCCACCGTTATGGATATTTTACTGACTGGTGGGCTTGGAAGCTAAACCTTGCTTCATCTGTGGTGGTGCTGGAGTCTCTCTCCTGAATCCCTTGGTTAACTTTCTGCTCAGAGGTCCATGTAGGGCTGGGTGGGCGGTGGCCGAGTGCAAGGACCCTAAATAAGGCTGCTCACACTGATGCACCTTGGGATGTTACAAATGTTTATTTTTAATCTAAAATATTTTGGTTATTAAAATTTCAGTCATCTAAAGTTGCCATCATGATGGCAACATGAACACAAGGGGGAATTATGGTAATGTTTCTGTGGCAAAGAACACTGATTTTTAAAGCACCTTGTAATTATAAATGTTTAAATAGAATTATGCATTGAATTAACATTATTAAAACAACTTATGTTGCCTACTTTACATTTTTTCAGGAACATCATTTACAGCGAGCTATTTCAGCACAGCAAGTATTTAGAGAAAAAAAAGAAAGCATGGTCATTCCAGTTCCTGAGGCAGAGAGCAACGTCAACTATTACAATCGCTTGTACAAAGGAGAGTTTAAACAGCCAAAACAGTTCATACATATTCAGCGTAAGTTTGTTTATTCGGTTTTTTTTCTGTTTGTAATTTAAATTTATCAGCCAGTGAAAATCCTTTCTATTTAGGAGATTTTAACTTTTCACTTCATACACACTGTGTAATAGAAATGTAAAATAGAAATGTAAAATCCCTCTATGTTTATATCTTAAGTTCCAGATCATTTGGAATTTTAGTTTCATTTGGAATAGATGATGTTTTTGTAGTATAGACTTTTGTGTAGAACTTACTTTATTATATAGCCAAAGGGTGATGGATTACCATACCCAAATAACATTTATATTTAAAGGTGTAGTGACTAGATTGCTTATTAGTAGTCAGTGTTCTGAAATATTTGAGAATTGGATCATAACAAAATTAATTTTTGCACATCTGTTTCATACTCTCATATTTTTCTCATTATTGCTTTTAAGTGATCACCACCTCTTGCCATAAAGTTGTTAAAATAATTTCCTATTTACTATCCTCCATCTCCATTTTCTACCCCTTCTTATCTGTCTTCATAAAATCCTTGGACACAGAAGTGGTTTCCTAAAGTGTCAATATGATAAAATCATGCTCTGGCTGTTTTTCTTTAGCTTATTCATTAGGAGATTTTAACTGATTTTGCAAATAAGTATTTAATGTGTCTTCTCTGGTTGTGTTAAAAAACCAACCAACCATACGTTACTTGTTGAAATTGATTTTCAAACTCTGCTTAAGAATCACATGCCGGAGAATTTGGTATGAACCCTTCTAATACTGCATTTTCTAAACATTTTCCTGCTAATACCGAAACATTGCCACATTTAATACTGACTGTAAAATCTCCTTTTTTTCATTGTTTCTAACATGCACATTTTTCATTCATTGTTTTTGAACTAAGATTGCATCTTAAACTGCTACCTTCTGTATCATAGTATCAGTTTACAGAGAATTTACCCATTAATCAGTCAAACATCTGGAAACACTACCCATCTGAGATAATTTTTTTTTTCTTGAAACTAGATCTATTTTGCCCAGGGAACCACAGGTTCACGTTGCCCAGGGTACCACGGACTCAAGCAATTCCCAGCCTCAGCTTCCCAGGTAGCTAGGATTACAGGTGCATGCCACCACGCCCAGTGATTTTTGGGACTAGGTCTCACTATGTTGCTCTGGGCAGGTCTGCAAACTCAAAACAATTCCTAGTCCCAGCCTCACTCCATAGGCTGTGATTAAAGGCATGTGCCACTGTGCCTGGCCCCTAAGATAATTTTGAAGTCTTCCCTTATTTTGTTTTTGTTATTTGACCATACCATTTAAATTTAAGTTGTAGTCAAGTTGTAGTGTGGATTTCTGTTCTCAGAGGGAGATTTTTTTTACTTCTCTCCTCCCATTTTAGGGGAAAATTAGAAATACAAAGTGCCTTGCTGATCCTTTCTAAATGGCTAATTTCTTTACATTACACTAATGTGGCTGCCTATTGATAGTATTACTTTATGCAGGAGTATTCTTTTAAGTTTATGTACCCTGGCATCTTTCTGGTGGTACATAAAGTAATGGTACTGATTGTAATTGGTGTCTGTTAGGTTTGTCAGGTTTCAGTAATACCCATATTTTCTAAATTGAATACAAAGCACTTTATGATTTGTTCCTGCCTCCTCCTTTAACCTCATTTTCTGTTCTTGTTATTCTCTGTATTGTAAAACTAACTTAAAATTATCCATACTTTTCTTGTTTTCACAATTCACACTTCCTCGTAATGTGCTAGTCAGTTCATCTTTCTCTCCCTATGACACATTGACAGTGTAATTTCCTTATGAAGCTTCCCCAGACTTTGTCATTCCACCTCTTTGCATCTTTGAGAATCTTGTACATAGTTTTTAGAGTTTAGAGTGTTCATTATACTTTATCTCAAGCATGTATTCATTATTTGTAGTTATTTTTTCTCTCCTTTTATACTGTGATCTCTTTAAGTTCAGAGATTGTTTTTATTTTTTCTTTGTAAATTTAAAGTACATGGTTTATACATAATCAGTATGTGTTGGCACATGTGTTGACTCATTGCATTGTTTTTCAGATGGCCTTTAAAAAGTCCTGAGGTGTCAAAAACAGTTTCCAGAGATTTCATTAAAGCTTTCAAGAGAAACACATGCAAAATGATTCATGTGACTTGTTTCCTCCTTTGAGTCCCTTTTTAGTTTTTTGGATTTGCCTGATTTTTGTATTAGGAAGAAAATAGTTGTTAATTATAGGAATTTTAAGAATTTATCAGACAAATTATTTGTTTCTCCTTTTCCTTTTTTGTATTTTAAAAACAATATAGCTGGGCAAGAGGGCCGTTATAAAAAACCATTTCAGACAACCAAGAATTAGAAATTAGGTGTAACCTTTTGTGTCAGGCCCAGCATAATAAATATTAATCTAGTGTGTTATTTTCCTCAGTTTTTTTCCTGTTTTTTAAAAAATGGAATAACAAACAGAAACAGGTCAAAAAAAAAAAAAAAGGACAGAAACCAATTGGTTTCACTAATATATGGGATATAGGAAAAAATAAAAGCCATGAGGAAAAGACAAAACAAGCTAACAACCAAACTGAAGTATACAACTTGAAGCGGGGAGGGGTAAGGAAAGAGGGTGGGAACATCCGGGAGAGCCTTAGTCCCTGGGATTACAAAGATGTCAAATTTATATATAAATAAATTACTTAATATAAAAAAGAACACTATTTAAAAGGAATAGAAGGTGCGGAAGGGATTCTGCTGATTTTTGTGTGTTAATTGCTCATATATATTCAATAATTTTCTGTGAACTTCAAAAGAAAAGATGGAATTTCAACAGTCTTAGAAAATTATTGTATTTATTTTTATTTTACTTTGTCAGCATATATATTCTTTGTATATATATCCCACAATGATACTATACAGTATCATATTCCATACATAGTTTTTTCCTCTCATTTTTTTATATTTTAAATTTTTCAGGTTTTCAAATCTCCATGATTTTCAGCATGTATATAATATTCTACCAACTTGATATCCCACAATTTGCTTATCTTTATGCTTAATATTTGCTTTAAGTTTACTTGTACTGAAGTTAAAACTACTAAATTTTCAAGGAAGACCTAAAAAAAAAATTTTTTTTTTTTTTTTTTTTTGGTAATTTGTTTCCAGGTCTTTAAATATAAAGAATTTCAGGATTTATCGCTTGGCGTTCTCCTTTTCTACTAATACATTTGAAAGAATTCCCATTTGCCTGGCTAAAATGTACAAGTGTGATGGTAAATAGTAGCTTATTTCAGGCCCATCGCATTGCTTGCCTGAACTTTGGCAGAAACCTCTTTATTGGTCTCTACACTAGACTTCATGCCTTTCAGACAATCCTCTGACTGTTAGTATTATGATGATTATTCATTTAGAATTTTTCAAAGACTAAAAAGGGTAAAAATTTAACATCTTTGTGTGATAGTTAAGGTACTCCTTTTTCCCTATCCAACTGTGATTCCCTAAGTGATCTTCCACTATGGCACTAACCTTATTGAAAGGAACTATTGGAACATCTTTTAGACTGCAAGCTTCTCGGAGTCAGAAGATTCATGTCATTCACCATACAGAATGTAGTCTCAAAACCTTCTCCCACCCTACCCCCCACTTCCCCTTCACTCCCTGTGCTTCACCAAACTCTTCACACTTTCAGCTACAGTAATGAGCAACTTCTCTAGTTCTCCAATTTGTGTTTCATTTTTCATTCAGACATGCCTTTATGTAGTCCTTTACTTCTCCACTTCTTAAAATAGAATTTGTTCTCTTTAAAATATAACTTACTTTCTGAGTCTTTTTTCTAGGGTTACCTTTAAGAGAAACTTCCTTCTCTAAGAGGCAATATTGACCTCAAGCCCACAACCTTCATGACTGCCTTCAGTTGTGATTCTTTTTTGTCAACTGTCTCACCAAGCTATAATGATTATTAGGAGCAAGAATTTTTTTCATTTGAATTTTATTTCTCAATACATAATACCTACTAGGTGCTTAGGTATATAATGCTGTCGAATACAACTATTAAATGAGTGATTTAAGATGAAAGCATATGATGTATTATGGCATGAGGAATCTGCTGTGTGGATCCAAGTTAGAAATTAAAAGTGACTTCCGTTATTCACCAGCAGTCTTATTTTAGTGGACATAGTATCTGCCAAGTAGGACTTGGGAATGAATGAAGTTTTACTATGGATGTATGATAAACCTTGTTTCTTACTGTACTTTCCAGTAGCAGTTCTGCATCATCACTCCATTTGACTCTTGAAACTTGCTTATTCAAACACAGTGGGATATTTTTATCAGGTGGGAAGTATCTTGAGACAGATAGTCTTTGATGACCTAAGATGCTAGAACACTGCTCTACTCAGTACACTTGAAGCTGATCAGTCCTAAAAAACTGATCATTATCAAGTCTACACTGGGGAAAGAGGAAAAATAGCACTTACTCAATGTAAAGTGGACTTAATATATTTTACCTGTTTTTCAGCAAGGGGAGGAAGGATACTGGCCTCACACCTAATTTCAGTTTCATTATCCTTGGAATGTCATTTGATACTTTCCCCACTAGCAAAAATGATAATTATCCCTTTACCCTAGTGAGGCAAACATTTTGACTGGAGTTGTTATAGAGAAGATCCTACATGAAGAACATTGTTTTATTTAGCATTAAAATTTTCTGATGAAAAAATATGCATTTTAGGAACATCCTTTTCTTGTAAAAAATGTCAGTGGTTTATTAAAAAATGAAACTGAGCACATACCTCATGAGGTGCTATCACATAAATATGTAACTAATAGAAGAACAGTACCCTGAACATTTATTTATGGAGGACACATTCCTGTGAAGTTAGATACTATTCTGGGAAGATTAGAAGGGCATTAAGGGGGACTATGCCTCTGAGAGCAAACAACATTCACAATACCTCACTCACTTTTCAAGAACTAGTACACATCAAACAAAAATCAATTATCATTGAAATGTAGTTGACAATAGAAACAACTATGGGAATAAAGAATCCCCCACCACCATTACTGACCAGGAAGAGGGAAAATTTTAAAGAACAAAGTAACTGAAATTACAATGTTAGAGAATATGTTTGGAAATGGAGGAATTGGATTATAGTTAATGACTAAGACTCTAACTGTAAATCCACCGCTTCTTCCTGTGGTACTACATCACTTTATAATCACTTTTACTTTCTTTGCAGTTAGGAGCAAGAAATATTTTTCACTTTTAATATTAGAATATAATATTCTAATTCGTTTGACCTTGTCCTGGTAAAGAAAAAAATTGAAGTATTTATGAATTTTCTAGTTTTCTGGCATGTAGAATTTAATCTTTTTGAACAACTTTATTAGGAATTGTGTCTTAGTACTGACCTGGATTAATATTAGAATATAGGAGATAAGTTTTGATAAAGTTGTGCTTAACATGCATTTTTTTCTACCTTTTAATTTAACATGATACCAGATTTTTTACATTTGGCCAAATTTCCAGTTTATAGAAATGTTCCAAAAATAGTACAAAGAATAACATATACCCTTCTCTGTGGGTTCACTTAGATGTTAACAGTTAGTAATACTTGCTTCCTCTCTCACTCATTCCCCCCTCTCCTTACTCCTACATACTTTCAGCCATTTTCCCTCTTTCTTACCCATGTTATTTTTGTTCTAATTTTTTTAGATTTTGTTGTAGATATTATAACAAATATCTCCTTTAACTCTTAAGACTTCAGAATCTGTTTCTTAAGAACACTTTCTCATAGTTGTCTTGATCAGTAAATGATCTTTGCTATAATGCAATTAACTTGTGCACCTCATTTGTATTTTAATAAAAATGTTCCAGTAATATCCTTTATTGTGAAGGAAAACTGCAAAAGAGGCATTGCTTTTGTCACATCTCTTTAGGCTATTCTTTTTTTGTGCCAATTTGTACATATAATTATGTACAAATTATATTGTAGAATGTTCCTTAAATTCAGGTTGCCTGTCTTACAGTGATTGAGCTTAAAATTGTGTTATTGTTCTGTTGTGGTGGTGGTAACAAATTTTCTCAAGAAGTTTGAGTTTGAATTACAGTATTAGCTGTATCCACATTATTGTACAATGGATCTCTAGAGCTTTTCTATTTTTTATGACCAAAACTCTTCTATACCTATAGAACAACTCCTGGTATATTCCTCTCCCCCCCCCCCCCCAACCTCTAACAACAGCCATTAATTTTATTTCTGTGAATTTGATGCTTTAAATAGCCTCAAGAAGTAGAATAATGTCATTTGTGACTGGTTTATTTCACTTAACATAATGCCCCAGCATGGAGTCTGGTCTCTGGTTCAAGGAGGTGAATTAACCTTGCAAAGTTGTGTCTATCTGTTCTCATTCAGGGGTTGCCTGAAGGATGGACTTGGGCGTTTACTTTCTCTTCAGCTGGATTGTTTGCTTTATTATGATAAATCATAGATATTCATGGTACTAGATCCTTATAATGTTTTTAGGATTTATCTATATTGTAGTATGTCTCAGTCATATGATTTGCAAAGATTTTCTCCCATTTAGTAGCTTGTCCTTTCACTTTCTTGATAATGTGCTTTGAAGCACAGAAGGTTTTAATTTTGATAAGGTTCAATCTATTTTCTGCTGTTACTTGTCTACCACTTTTCTACCCAAAGTGGGTTCCAAGTTAGGTAAACTGAAAACAAAGCAACCTGAAAGTTGTTTCTATACTTTGAATTTTAACCCCTTATAAATAGATGGTTTATGAATATTTTCTCTCAGTATATTGGTTGCCTTTCTCTCTGTTGATTGTTTCCTTTGCTTATGTTTTTATGCTTGATGCAGTCCTACTTGTCTATTGCTCTTTTGTCGTCTCTGCATTTGGTATATCCAATTAATCATAGCTAAACCTAATGTCATGTCATGAAGCTTGTTTTCCCCCTATGTTTTCTCCCACAAGTTTTTGTTGTTGTTGTTTTGTTTTTTGTATTTTTAATAGTTACAGGCCTAAAAGTTTATTCTTTTGTATGTGAACTCTAGTTTTCCCAATACTTGTCCTTCCTCTATTGTGTACTCTTGATAGACATTTGGTTACTTGCTCATTATTCAGAAAAATCTATTTCTTGACTCTATGCCAGAACCACATTGACTGTGAACTCAGATGTTTTAAGTGAGATTTTTGGCTTTAATGTATTTTAAAACCTAAATGTCTCTGTGTGTGTGTGTGTGTGTGTGTGTGTGTGTGTGTGTGTGTGTGTATGTATATATATATACTTTTTTTTTTTTTTTTTTGAGACTAGGTCTTGGTATTTTTGCCCGTGGAACTGCAGGTTCACGTTGCCTAGGATACCATAGACTCAGGAAATCCCCAGCCTCAGCTTCCCAGGTAGCTGGGATTACAGGCATGCGCCACCATGCCCAGCTATTTTTTTTGGAACACTGTGTGCCCCGGGCAGGACTCAAACCACGATCCCAAGTCCCAGCCACGTTCCATAGGCTGGCGCTTACAGGCATGTGCCACCGTGCCCAGCTAAATGTTTAGTTTTTAATGAGACATTTTATGCCTTCAGTATGACTGGTTTGAAAAAAAAAAAATAATAAACCAGTTGATAAAATCATTTTAAATGGAGTCTTTTTTGTAAGGGAATTATTCGTTGCTCTCATTTATGTTTTTTAAGTTTGGATTTTTTCAGCTATGTTAACTTATATTTAAATCTTTTTTATGCCATCTATATAATGAATTCGTTCCATTCCACTCAGTTGTTAAGAATCTGTTGTTAAGAATACTGTCATTTAAGTTCCCTGGTTTCTGACAACATCATGTGCTGTGGAGATAAGTTCTCTATGACTTATTAATTACTTTACACTATTAGACAGGTATGTATATTCTTAAATATACGCTGTGTAGTAGTAAGAATACTTTGCACTCATTGAATTACTGCTCTGACCCTGAACCCAGATAGATGTCTTTATTATTTTTTATTTTTTTAGAGACTAAGTCTTGCTATGTTGCCTAGGGTTGTCTCAGACCTGCGGACTCAAATGATCCCTAGCCTAAGTCCCAGGTAGTTGAGATTACAGGTACACGCCACCACACCTGGCACCTGAACCCAGATGTCTTAAAGGAGATTTTTTCCCCTAATTCTTATTTACTGAATAATTGGTTGAGAGTTTCAGATAGTGTATGGAGATTAGACTGAGAATATATTTTTAAACATGTTTAAAATAAAAATTGTTTTTAATTTTACAAAGTGGCAAGAATTTTTTTTTTTTTTTTTTTTTTTTTTTAGCCTAGGTTTCGCCTGGGGAACCACAGACTCACGTTGCCATGGGTACCATGGACTCAAGCAATCCCCAGCCACAGCTTCTCAGGTAGCTGGGATTACAGGCGCACGCCACCATACCCCAGCTATTTTTTGGGTCTTGCCGTGTTGCCCCAGGCATGTCTTGAACCCGTGGACTCAAGCAATTCCTACTACTGGCCTCGCTCCATAGGCTGCAGTTAAAGACATGTGATACCATGCCCAGCGATTTTCTTTTTACATAGATAATGCGTTCAGGTGATTCCAAAAGTAAAAGTTTATAAAAATAACCTTATCCATGTTCACGTTGATATTCTGTCATTTTCCTCTTCTTTGTAAGCAACCGTTTTTCTTTGTTCATGCATTCTATTAGTTTTATTATGCAGATTCAAGCCCATGGGAATAAATATTCTTATATTCCCCTTTATTTTGGCATTTTTAAAAAATAATATTATATTCTGGAAGTTATCCCATATCAGCAAGTAAAAAGTGTCCTCATTCTTTTTTACTGTTGAGTAATTTGCTCATTGTGGTTAGATGTGCCATTGCATAACCTAGTTTCCTATAGAAAAAACATGAATTAATTTCTTAAAGAACTTTCCTTCTTTGGGAGTTACCATTGTGTTCCTTCCACTAGCAATATGTGAGTACTTGTTTCCTCCCAACAACCTGGTCGGGACATTTTTAATTTTTGACAGTCTGATTTGTGAGAGATTAATTGGTGTAACTTTATAGAAATAAACTTTTTATTTGGAAAATTTTAGATTTACAGAAAGGTTGATAAGGGTAATACAGACTGTTCCTGTCTGCCTCATCAATTTTCAGTTTTCTTTGATATTAACAACTTTGATTACTGTGATGTCTGTGTCAAAACTGACACTAATTACTGATACATAGTTTCTAAAACCCAGGCTTTACTCGGATTTCTCTCGCTATAGTTTTAATATGGATTTCTTATTATGAATGGAATTGAGAATATTTTCACATGCTTAAGGCTTATTAACATTCTTATCTCCTAAACTGTTAATGTCCTTTGCCCAATTTTACACTGATTTTTTAAAAGAAAATAACAGGGAGGAGAATCTGGAGAATAGAGCAGACTAAGAAAAAAGCATAACTAGAAGAGTGAAAAGATCATTATCTTTATAAACACCTGACTTTTTGAAATTATTATAGCATTTCTTAGGTCCTGTCAGATATTGTTAGGCTGTATTCCCTCTCTAATGATGAAACTCTGCACCTGAAAGATTCAGAGAACCTTACTTACTGTTTTCATGAGTGAAAACATAGTTGTCATTCGTCATTACCACTAATTTTGTCCTGTAGTACTTGTTATTTAAATGAAATGTGAAAATCTTCAGAGTAGGAGAGGACTGTAATTAGATAGTCAGCAAAAAGACTAAAAATACTCCTAGTTTGGTATAAGCCTGGAGGTCATTTTCCCCACCCCCCTAACCCTACCCCTGGCTGGGAGCTGGCGGGGCGGGGACTGGGTGGTTGGAGGGGACAAATGAGCTGGTAAATTGAAAGACTTGGATCACTTTGTGATCTTTAGAAAGTGACTTTGAATTCTTCTGCACTTGCTTTCTTTTGTTCTTTGAAGAGGAAATTTAAGTAGGTTCTCTGTCCAACTTTTATAATTCTAGGAAATTTCAGTGAATCAAAAGTCAAGAAAGTTTTTGGGTATATAAACACTCTTATTTCTGGTACACCAATGGGAACTGCTAGACTTACAGACTGTCAGAACCTTGGAGAGCTCCAAGCAGAGCTGTTGTCTGAGTTGCTTCTGAACTTTTTAAGATAGGCCAGCTTGTCATAGCTGTTGAATGTACTTGAAACCTGAGGATCTTAAGGATTTGCAGATTTTAACAGTTCAGTATAGTTCATAAGATTATAAATGTCAAGGGCATGGTTTTGGGTTTGAAGCAAAGGTTCTCAAATCATAGTCTAACATAACTTGGGATTTTGTTAGAAATGTAAACTTACAAGCTCCACCCCAGTAGTAGTATAATAGAGAAAACACAGAGAGGAAAAAGAAGAGAGGAAGATTTGAAAGAGGAAGTGTTCTAAATTAATTCCAGGAATAAGAAAAACTAAGAATGAAAATTATCGAAATTTTATGACACTGGGGTTTTTACTTTACTAAATATAAATTATCATATTCACTGTATATAAAATTTCCCCCATACCTGATATTCTTCCACCAGTGTGAGGAAAGATCATTATCTGATGAATTGAACAGTTGGATTCTAGTCTGTGACTATCCTTAGGAAATATTTTTGAGATTTGTCTGTTTACTAGAGAAGAGTAATTGCTATGTAATTTGCATAAAGCTAATTGGAGCTTGGATCTTCCAGCATGTCTTTGTTTCAGTTTTCTTCTTGACAAGTTGTATATAGATGAAAACTTTTTTCTAAGTTTCAGGAAGCACTTATTGTTAGTACCTAGCACATTATAGACTCACAATAATATTTCAGAGAAAAATCAGCTTGTAAAAAAAGGAGTCTCATAGACTTTGTAGTAAATATTGTGTCTATTCTACTGAATGCCTTTTATGTCTTGTCACCTCTTTAATTTATTTGATTTTTACCCAAAAGATAAGCATTAGTCCCTAGTAAAAATGCAATAATTTTAATAATGAAAAACATTTAAAATCATGAATTGCCATTCTCTTTTTTATACTTTACCCACAAGTGAAACTTTCATTTTTTCTCTTTCATTCCCACCACTCCACATGTGAAACTTTAAATCTGAGTTTCACTTACATGTTTTTTGCTATTTCAAGTTGGAGGAAAAAAAAAATGTATGGGGGTGAATGAATTTGTAGATGCATTTCTTAATTTCAAAGTCAGTACAGTTTTCAGAGGTGTGAAAAAATATATCCAAAACAAATATTGACTCAATGTTAGGAACAGCTCGTTGAACAATATTTCTGTTGGCCCCTTCACTGAAATTATTCAAGCTGGATTTGATAACTGTTTTTTCTTGTTTTATAAATTTATTGTGATTAGAGCAATCTGTTTTTATCATATTAGCTCTTGTGTTTTGTTTATTTCAATTGACTACATAAACTAAAATGAGAGACAGGAACCTCTGCCTCTCTTGACCTTGATCTTCCTTAGATGGAACTCCCAACTTGGTGCTCTCCAGCATGTAACCTACCTGCTTGGCTACACTGGCCAGCAGTGCTCTCAGAAAGCTTTTCTTGCTCTAATGAGAGGAATTCTTTCTTACATTTTTATTCTAATTTTTTACTTTTGTTTAACTTTTTTTCTTCATGAATTAACTTTGCCCTTTGTACCCAGGGACAATGTGTGTAAGAACTTGTGTCATTACTTGGTGTCATGTAGTATTGGTGAACACAACATACTTTCTCATTATGATCTTGGGAAGAACTGATTACTACTAGGTTATTGATAGTCCACACTGATGATGCTCATTTTACCTGTTGTTTTAAAAGATGCCCAATACTCTGGGTAGGAAAAAAAATAAATAAAAAGTTTTATGGTCCTCAGAATTTGTTTTTCTGCAGGTTTTTGAGACTGAGGTTATATACATAGGTGGCCAGTATATAGAACTTTTGGACAAATCTTCATGTTGTTTTCTGAACAAACACACTCAAGGTTGCATTCCTGTTCATTTAGTATAGACAGTTTTGTTGAACCTTTTAGCAGAATAAGCACTTGGTGTTCCTATATCCTTCATGGTCAAATTTTCAGATCTCTTGGTATGTGAGGTGCATATTCCATGTACATCTTTGAATATTGGTAGTTGTAACTGATTATTCTTTTTGTTGGCAGGATGTGCAATTGTGCTCTCTCTCACCCCCTCTTACTTTTCCAACCCCCCTCCCCTTCCTAGAGCCATACTCATTGGATGTGGGAGAAAAGGAAAAACATGAGGAAGCTTTCATTGACAGATTTATTTTGAAAGGTTTTGTTCTTTTGGAAGGGGAATTGAATAGCTCTCGTTAGTAGGATGTAATATACAACAGTAGTGCAAGTACTTTCCCAAGGACTAAAATTCAGAAATATGCCCTGCTATTAAACTCATTACTGCAAGTAACCAAATGAAGGGTAACATACAGCCAAATCACTGGTTTATATCAGGACAGAAAAACCTTAACTGAATATGGTGAAATAATTAACTCTATACGGTGGTGAAACAATTTAAAAGACAAGTTGAAAGATTTGGAAACTCTGAAAGATTAACAGCAAAATAACTGTGAACGCAGTCATTGTTCATAACTGCATGGACACAAAGTTCTTTTTCCTACCTAGGAATGTTTACAAGTAAACATTTATGGAATATGAATGTTGGATTCCATGAAACATCCATGGGATGTGTCATCCTCAAAATGAAGGGACTGAGAAGACCCCTCAGGCAGGGATTCATCTTTTCATCTACATTAGTTAGCTCTCTCTAATCATTAAGTAAACACCTGATAAATTGAATTGGTGCTCACTCACATTTTGTGTTTTTCACAAACATCTTGTGATTCACTCTAAATTTGTTCCTATGGTACATAGGAGATAGGTATTATTTTTATCTAGACAATATTAAGTATCTCATTTTTGGCAGTATAACAAAAAATGATAATATGAAATTAAGGAATAAAACCCTCTGGGTGCTTTTATTTCTCTTGTTTTACTACTCACTTACTGATTGGTAAGGTATAAAAAACTATATCTTACGTATTCTCAAGAGGAGCCGTGAAAGTGGAAATGTGTGTCTCTGCCACATGGAAGTGTGGTCCTGGTTCTTTTCCAGTTTTTTTTTTTGCCAAAGGGAATTTGAGTATTGAGAAAAAACTTAAATATTCAGTAAGGAAGAGCAAAGATTTTTTTTTTTTTTTTTTGAGACTAGGTCTTGCTGTTTTTGCCTGTGGAACCACAGGCTCTCATTGCCCGGGGTACCACAGACTCAAGCAATCCCCAGCCTCAGCTTCCCAGGTAGCTGGGATTACAGGCGCGCGGCACCACGCTGAGCTATTTTTTTGGAACTAGGTCTCACTACGGGTCCCAGGCGGGACTCAAACCGCGATCCCTAGCCCTGGCCGCTTCATAGGCTGAAGCTTACAGGCACGAGCTATCGTGCCCGGCCTTAGGGCAAAGGTTTTAACTTTACTGCACCACATAGTGCCTTGTCAACTTTTCTGTCTTAAAAAAAAATTAGGCTGTGGACCTGCACCTGGGGTTCTTTTTCCATATCCAGCTGTAACGCAACCCCTATTGTAATAATGGCAGGTTGCATATCCTGCTAGAATTCCAGAGTGGCGCTCCATTACAATCTGGTGTTTGAGCACGCACTGACGAGAAATTCCCTTCTATTTTGTGAATGTTCAGTTACTCTTGAGGTAGTAGCCAACCACGCTGAGCAACTTACATTTAATATTATGGGATGGTTGGATTCTGATAAAAAGATACACATATTTTCCACAAGCCTGTTATTTTTGGTGCACAGTTTTTCATGCGGAGAATATTTTAAAGACATTTCTGTTATAACAGTCTGTACTTTTTAATGATAATTAAATTGTACTGGTCCATTCTAAATACTACCAAATAGCTCCTTTTTTTTTTTTAATCAGTTCATAAAAAGAAACTTGTTTAGCAATAATGGGAACTGAGTTAATGGTAACCATTATTACACAAATAATATATAATTGTACAAATATATATATAAATTTGTAGTACATACAAGTAAAAACTGAGTAAAGGTTTTATTAAGCTATTGGGAATGTTTAGGGCTGCAGATAAAGCAAAGGAAAAAAATCTGCTTTGGAATGAAATAAATTGCATTTTTTTTCAAATATGGAAAAGAATTTTTTTGCCTGTGGAACTGCAGGCTCACGTTGCCCAGGGTACCATGAACTCAAGCATTCCCCAGCCTCAGCTTTCCAGGTAGCTGGGATAACAGGCACGCGCCACCACACCCAGCTATTTTTTGGGACTAGGTCTCTCTCTGTTGCCCAGAGTGGGACTTGAACCACGATCCCTGGTCCCCACCGCAGCTTCCTAGGCTGCCGCTAATAGGTATGCGTCACCATGCCCGACCTGGAAATATATTTTGGCAAAGGGTAAAATATTTTTAAGTAAATACTTTTGATTTAAGGTAGCTGGTGATTCAGATAATTAAAGAAAGATCAAAAGAGTCTAAAGATTCTTAATATATGTAAACTGGAATTCTACTTTTTCTCCCCTCCTACTTTCTATTACTTCATAATTTTGTTCTTCCATTATCTAGCGTCATATGGTAAATGTCAGGTTTTCACCTTTTTGTTCCATTAACATTCTTAGTGTCTCTTGGGGTAGTGGGGGTAGTAACTTTACTTTTACTTTATTGTATCATTTGACTTAATTAAAACTATTTTTCTTAAAGGACTGCCTCCTCTTATGGACAGCCACCTTTGAATTATTTCTTGTTGTACTTCATATGTCTAAATAGTAGGTTAATATAACCATCTATGCAAATTGTTTTAAAATTTTATCTTTTGACTTGTGACTTTTAATGAGCATTTACTTTTTTCACTTATCTACTCAGCATGGTTTCCCTGGTCCTATTTTTTAACTATAATTACATTATTAAATCAGTATTCATTGTGTACAAATTTATTCTGCAAATATTAATAGGTGAGATAACTACTTAATAATGACTATACTTCCTTTTTTGCATAGATTTTATTTCCAAATGAGATTTCTCTTTCTGCTTCTTTCTCTGTGTGCCTTTCATTAACTCACCACAAATTCTCCAGCAGATGTGTAATTTTAATATGGTCAAACAGTCAGTATTCTGATTAATTTCTTCTATGGACATATTTTCCTAAAATCTTTGGTTCATTCTGAACTGGTTATTCTTAGGCTTGCTGCATGTTTATGGTTGAGCATCTTTGGAATTTCTTCTCATAGTTCATACATCAATTTCCCCATTACTCATTTACTCATTTCTGATGGAGCATACCTCGCAGTGGCTTTCTAATAAGATAACATCTTAGAAGATGATTCTTTTTTTGATGCCTTGCATATCTGGAATTATTTATTCTAACCTCATGCTTGATTTGTAGTTGTTAGGATAGTTTTACAAAATCTTTATCTTTTGAAGTTTTGAACCACTATTCCATTGTCTTCTGACTTCTAGCATTTCTATTGAGAAATATGATATTCTTTATTTTTGTTCTCTCAGTGTTTCTTTTACATGGAGTCCTAATTCTGTTTTTGTTTCATGGATGCGTGCTCTCAAGGATTTATTTTTATTTTCTTGTATTATCTTTGTGTTTTTTTTTTTTTTTGAGTTTCTTTTTCTGTCTTTTCTTGAATAGCTAGATTCTTGACTGTCCATTTAAATTCAAGTAAAGTCATTTATGTGATATTTATACGGGACTGATTTATTTTCTCATGCAAGAATTCTTATTCCTAGATGACTGGCAGTGTCTTTGGTTTTTATAGTTGAGTTGAGGGGTGATGTGGGGGAGTGTTACATTCTTGAAATCGGGCAACAAAATAAGCAGAGCATAGAACTTAATTAAACATACAAGCAGGAGCAGCCGGCCCTTTAAATTCAGCTACTCATCAAGTTTGTCCCAGACCTCACAAGCAGTAGCAAGACCATACTACCTTAAAGGGAGGCAAAAACAGATTTATTCACTAAAAAGACAAAAGAGATAAAAGTCACTGAGGGTACAAGGGAACCGTTCCTTTGGTAATCTTACCACATAGTTCAGTCTCTAGTCACATGGGTCCTTCAGCCATGTGTGCCCACAAAAGAGCAGCTGTCTCACCTTCAAGCCAAATGAAGAAACCAAGATGGTGTTGTCGATTCTCCTCCAAAGGCACAGCTTCAATGTTCTGTCTTCTCTCCTGCCACACTCCTTTCTAAATGCCCTCTATCTGTCCTTCTCACCGAGAAAACCTCAGCTTCCCTTCTCTGAGTCTCTGCCCACCAGAACAAAATGACTGCCATCTTAATGCAGCATTACCAAGCTGGGGCCATGGCTCCCTAATTTTACTACATCATCGCTATCATTCTGAGTAAGGGGAATTCACATTTAATCTTAATCGGTAATGGATGCTTGTACTTGCCCTTAGTGTTCTCTTGCTCCAGAGTCCACAGACTCTTTGGATCAACCTTTGCAAATAAGACCTTTAATTTTCTACTGTTTGGGGAGGGAAAGTAGTTCTCTAGCTATGTTGGATGAGGAAAGGAGCTAATTATCCCTGTAAAGAGTTTTAAGCAGTTTTCCCATGTCACAAGTTTCCTACCCCTTTTTTCAGAAAATAACTGTTGATTGTAGTTCCCATCTTTCCTGCTTCCTGTTTTCCCTTCCCTATTCTTTTTACATTTCAGTGTTCTCTTCTCTGCTGATGACCATCTTTTATAAATCTATAAAAGATTTGATTGATAATTCTTGCCCCCTCGTTCTCTTTAAGAATTATGCTCTTAAAAAAAAAAAATATATATATATATATATATATAGCTTAGCTTTGCTTTTGTTTAATAGGATTTTGAGACAAATACATGTTTTTCTTCCCTATTTAACCAGAAACCATCTGGTTATTCACATTTCTGTTAGAGGAAATCATGTCTGGATATGCATTAAAATCTGAACCATTTCACAAGTCACAATCACCTGTAGTTTGTTTGAATGTCAGTTACTTATCTGTGGTACAAGTACTGGCATGGGATATCACAATGGTATCAAGCATGTCAGGGAAAATTCATGAACAGATAGGCACATTGATTAACATTTATAAACAAATGAGTATGTAAAGAGTTCTGAATTGACAGAATTGAGGTAGGGAAATTATCAGGTTTTGTTTTGTTTTTATAAAACAAAATTGACAGCACTGTCAGTACTTAGATTCAGTGTGTTAGAGAGTACTTTTGCCATTTGTACCTTGTATCCTGTTTGTATAAAGGACCAGAGAAAAAAGGGTGAATAAAACTGACTCTGGGAGTTGAATATGTGTAATCCTAAGGGCCATGTGATTGAGTCTTACATATTGAAGATATTCTGGAGAAAATCAGAAGGAAAAAAAAAAGCATTATTATTTGTAAAGTAAATTGCTGAGTATAAGCCTACAGTGTCAGGGTTTTGGGAGAACAAAATATAATAATTCCTTTTCTGCTTTCAAATTAAATGAAAAGTAGTCATAGACATGACATTTTATCTTTATTGCTACTGAAAGTGGTGTTAATGAGACATGATACATGACCTCAGTAGACTTTTTAATATTTAACTCCCCGATTTGATATATATTTCCCTCCACTGATTGGTCACTAATGGAGCAGGTCTCCCATACAGGGGTAGACAATAGTGGAAGGCCAACTAGCAAGCAAAAGCAGCCTCTCCAAAGCAAAGAAGATAGGCGATGCACCCAAAGTATTGAGCTGAGAAAGTTTCTCCTCTTGAACTTACCTGTAAGCGTTAAGTCATGCTTGCCTTGGCTGAGGAAGTAAAAGGGTAGTGAAAAACTGAAAGTATTCTTCCTATCCTTTTCCTTCCTGGATCTTTGACTGAAAATGTGGGAAACAAATGTTGCCCCTTAAAATAGGCTTAGTATTTTGCAGTAATAATATTCATACTCTTAATAATACCACCATCTAAAGGACAGTAGTTGGCCCATTATGTGCCTCATTGAATTGCATGTTACTCATTTTGTACCATAGTTGTTTTAGTCAGTTTTTAAATTAGAAAACTTTTGCTATTTTTTGGCTCTGAGAAAATTCCTTATTTTTTTTTCTTCCCCTAGGTTCTGTTTTTACCTTCCATTAGATAGCTATATCTGTTGAATGCTCACATAAAAAGATATCTAAGTAAAAGGCAATCTGAGGGGTGTGAACAGTACTTTTTACTAAAACTAATGTTTACTTTACCAGCTAATTTTAGGCCAACTCTGTTTTCTAAGCTATAACCAGTTAAATAGTAAATACCTTATATTTTCAAATCAGCAAGTTAAACTCACTTCCCTACCTACACAGAGGCTGCTGCTATCCCTGCCAGAAAGCAACCAAATTTTCCTAGTTAGTGGTAGTTACAAGCCATGGTCATTGCTTCCCACATCTCTTTATTTCTCATATTCATTATTCATATGCTATAGTTCCATCATTGTTCTTTTATATTGTTTACTATTCAGTTAACTTCATCACAGGAAGGTTACACACACAGATATATATATATATATATATATATATATATATATATATATATACCTTTCTTTGTTCATGATTTAATTCTCTTGGTCAGCTAGTTATTTCAAGAGATTTTTCCACTTTTCTGCCTCCTAACCCTCTTTTGGAGGGTGGGGAAAGGAATTGTTTTATTTGGGTGACTGATTTGTGAAATTAACTCTACTTGTTAGATTATTTTTCAACAGGAAAAACTTACTGAGTTTCCAAAGACAGAATTTCCTCTTGTATTCATCTGCTTATGAAATGGTATTATTCAGTAGCTTTTAGTACCTTTTCTCTTCCTTTTTTTTTTTTTTTTAAGTGCCATGCAGGGAATATACAAATACTAAAGTTATCACTGCTTTTAAAGAATTTTTCTTTTTGTCTGTTAGAGGGATAATCAATATAATATGAGATAAAGAGAAATACATATTAAACAAGATGTTTGGTAGCAGCATAATACCTAAATCATGATATTCCTTACACTTTTTAATGAAAAGGGAAATGATAATATCAGAAAACTTATGATAAAAATATTTGTCCTGGTGCTGATATAACGTATTGTCACACTTCCTATCAATTCTCACCACTAATTTTTCTAAACTACTTACTAGCTTTTCTTGCCTCTTTCCCTGCCTCACAAGCTGGGGCACTGACTTTTGTAAGAACAAAGATGGTAGAGCAAATAAGAAGTGGAGGAATCAACGGTCTAGTCATACCGATTAGGTATAGTCATACCGAATTTGCCCTTGAGCTTTTGAAAACTTGTCTTTAACTTAGAAATTCAGTATGTTTACTTAACTCTGCTTGACATTTTTTAAGACCTATCTTCCTCCAAATGTTTGTAGTTGTCATCAGATACCTGATTGTATTGACTGTTATTACTCCCTGGACTAAAGCAGATCATTGACTGTCATTATATAATTATATATATTTACAAGTACAGCATCACCTGTTGAAGGAAAAGTGATTTTAATTGATTATGTATGTGAGCCCCACCTCATCTGTCAGTGACTTTGATGCAGATGGAATTGACAGTTCATACATTCTTTTGAACTGTTGATAGTCATAAAAACAATCATAAAAACAATCCACAAAGAAGAAATAAATTTTATTTTCAGGAATATTTTAAAATAATAACCATACTTATAATAAAATAATAACCGTACTTAGAAAATACTGTGCCATTTGTTCATCAGTAACTATGATTTCTCTGATTTACTAACTTAATTATGTACTGTGATACAAGTACAATAAAATTTTCACAAAATTTTGGATTTAATACAAATTGAGATATAAATACTAACCAGTTAGGAGATTTGTAACAATATATAGTATATCTAAAGCATTATGAACACTGTCTGTCACATAGTAAATGCTATATAAGGTTATATCTTAACTGGTATTTTGGTTTTGTTTTGATTGTGTAGTGGTACAGTTTTTAAAACAATACACCAAAGTTCAGATTTTTGAGATGGACTATCAAAAATAGTTTCTGTTTTATAATTAGTTATTTTTCTATCTTTGTTAAGTAGCTGCTTCTACACAACTTTCCTAAGTGCATATCTATTCCTGTTATTTTTTATATTCTGCCTTTAAAATTGTCATTCCAAGTCTGAGAATACTGGGGCATTTCATACAGTGACTAGGATATTTATGCATACATTGATACGTATGAATTAGCAATCTTTAAAATAACTAGCCTTTGGTGATTGGTGTCTCTTTCCCTGACAGGGCCTAAACGTTCACATGCGATTATAAGATGTAACTTTGTGTTGAACTGTTTTTTTCTTTAGGTTTTAAGAATTAATACATATAATTTGTTTAAAATCTGATATAGTAGAGAACAAAGAAAATTTTGAATTTCTTCCCAGTCCTCAAACTCCTATTTGACAGTTTTTTTCCCAGAGGTGAACAGCGATTTCATTTTTTGTGAGTCCAAAAAATTCTGTGTATTTTGAAGCTCATATTCTCTGTCTTTTAAAAACATATCTTAGTGTACTTTACACTGTTCTGTACCTTAAGTTTTTTCAAGATCAATTCATTCTGTATCAGTATACATACATCATTGTCATTCATTCTCAGGGCTTTAGTCTGTTCCCCTGTATGTACAATTTATTTAATCCCACGTATATTGCTTGTTTATTTATTGCTTATTTCATACTGTCACAACTAACATGTATGTATCTTTGTCTCTGTAGGTTTATATAATAAGTTTCTAGAAATAGAATTGCCACATACAAAAGTGTGTTTTTTGTTGTTTTTTTGAGACTAGGTCTTGCTATTTTTGCCCATGGAACCGCAGGCTTTCATTGCCCAGGGTACCACAGACTCAAGCAGTCCCCAGTCTCAGCTTCCCAGATAGCTGGGATTACAGGCATTCGCCACCACGCCCAGCTATTTTTTTTGGAACTAGGTCTCCCTACAGGCCCCAGGCGGGACTCAAACCGTGATCCCTAGCCCCGGCCACTTCATAGGCTGAAGCTTACAGGCATGAGCCATTGTGCCCGGCCTTCAAAAGTGTGTTTTTAATGAACTAAATATAGCAGTTTATGATTTCTTCCTTAAATAGTATTTGAGGCCTGTTCCCCTATTCATTCTTAAGTGATGTATTAACAATTTTTATTTGATAACAATTTGATAAGTGAAGCATGTTTTTGTATTTAATCACTTATGGTATCTGAGTTTTTCTTTTAGTACTTTTTGTGTTTTATTTTTTACTATAAAGTTTCATTACTATTAAGAGTGCTATGCATTAGGAGTTTGGGAGAATCCAACTTAATTTTACATGAAAGTAACTTGTCTGTCAAGCCTTTTTAAAATGAATTTGCTTGCTTATCAATGGTTTGACATGCCATTCCATCATATGCTTTGCATTTGAGTTTATTTCTGTGTTCTTTTTTCCTTAGGTTTTCTTTATGATATTATATCATTTTTCATAACTTCTACTTTATTTTAGTATATATTGTAGTCTTTTTAAAAAATAGACTTGTATTTACTATTAAGTTTTAAATTATACATATATTAAAAATATTTTTTCTTTTACTGTGGTCTCTGAAACCAATTTTTAGATGTCTGTTCATGAACTCCTCTTCAGTCATTACATTATAATGTAGGACTACTTTGTGGTCAAATATCAACCTTTTATAACTCCATAGTTTCTCCTCAGTTTAAAGTACTTTTCTTTTCTTTTGTAGCCTTTAATCTAGACAATGAGCAACCAGATTATGATATGGATTCAGAAGATGAGACCTTATTAACTAGACTTAACAGAAAAATGGAAATTAAGCCACTGCAATTTGAAATTATGATTGATCGACTTGAAAAAGCCAGTTCTAATCAGGTACTATACCTTGTAAAAATGTCATTTGTCCCATTTAGAGCTTTATTTTATATTTTCTTTAGACTTGAGTGTATATTGCATTTACTATATCTTGAATTTGTTTTCCTGACATTCTAGAATTTCTGTTTATAATATTTCTTGAACTGAACATTTAATTATTATTTCTTTAATGAGAGTGTGAAAAGTACTGTTTTGAATTCTTCTGGTTTGGATACAAAAATAATGCTAGTATAAATATCTTGTTATTTCCTTGATTCTTTCCATAAGGTTGTCTTTGGTGCTTCAGTAATTTAAGTGTGCTTGATTGGTTCTCTAAGACAGATGAGATAGCTTTGTTCATCTGTTCAATTTATATTAAGGTACTCATATTACTTCAGATATATTTTAATTGTACTTAGATATTTTAAATCTTAAGTGAAGGAAAATTGATTCACAGAGTAATAAGTTTTTTTCTTTATTGTGACTTTTTTTAATGTGAGGTAGAAAATATTAAATAGTATGGCCTCTCTGGAAAGCCACTACGCAGCAAGTGAAAAATGTTTATACTTTTTTGATATCTACCTACCTAACTTTAGGAGTCATTCTCACAAATATTGATTAGTCATTTTTGAACAGGAATGTTCAGCATAGTTCTAAATTGTCGCTAGGATTGAATATTGTATGAATGACCATTAAAAATCATTATTTAGAAGGGTATTAATCATCATTTAGAAGCTTCATTATTTAGAAGCAGATTTCTGTGGTAAGAAAATTGCTTGCTACTATAATGTTAGATTTCAAAAGCAGGATACAGAATTATTTAAGTGGAAAACGAAGGTCTCCTTAAAGCATTTACATTTATTTGTGTGTGTAGCAAAGAAGAATAAGACAGTACAGCAGAATACTAACAGTGGTTATAATTTGCTGCTATTTTCCATTTTTCTCAAATTTACTGTTACTATAACCAGTATGTTAATGAATTTTTAAAATAAGCTTTACAATTGTGTGTCTGCATGGTTTATTAATATGCTGATTTTTTTATATAGCAAGATTTACATGTTTTTTACAGTGGACAGTTAAATTTTTTCATTAGTTTACCCATACAAATTCATTGTTTTCCTATAGCTCACAACTTAAATTCTTTTAATCTTTTTGGCATTACCAGCTCTTCAGTATATTTCCCATACTTTTACATTGTGAAATGACTGATGCATGTTTAGCCTACCTACCAGTCATTTCCTCCAGTGTTTTTTGTTGTTTTTTTTTTTTTTGAGACTAGGTCTCATTATGTTCCCCAGGGTAGTCACAATCCCCAGCCTCAGTCTCCCAGGTAGCTGGTATTACAGGCACCCCCACCACACCCAGCCACTTTTTCAAGACCAGGTCTCACTGTGTTGCCCGGGGTAGTCTTGAACCTGGGAACTCAAGGGATCCCTGGCCTTTTGCTTCCCAGCGCTTGGATTATAGACATGCCACCACACCTGGCCTTTTTCTCCAGTTTTTATGCAATTTAATATCTAGTATACTGTCCAAAGAAATATGATGAAAACCGAATATTCTAAAAAATTCAACTTAACTGAATTTTTTGAGGTTGTCTCACTATGGCTCACTATGTTGCCTGGGAAACCCCTGCACTTTCGTTGCCAGGGCTACCCCAGACTCAAGCGATCCTGGTCTCAGCCTCCCAGGTAGCTGGGATTACAGGCGTGCACCACCATGCCCAGCTATTTTTTGAGACTAGGTCTTCCTATGTTGCTCTGGGCGCGTCCTCAAACCCATAGACAGGCAATTCCCAGTCTCAGCTTCCCGTCCTAGGCTTGGGATTAAAGCTGCACGCCACCGCGGTTTAGGATTGTCTTGTTTTCTATTGGAAATTTGTTATTACCGGGTGTGAGTGATCTGGCTGCAAACATCTGTCATCTCATTGATTGCCAGGGTTGATTCAGCTGATCTGGCTGGCTAGGTGGGTGTCTCCTTCCTCCCTAATGACTCCATGTGCATCCCTCCAGGAGCTGTGCACCTGTCAAAGAAGATATAGCCTTTCCTGAATAGAGATGGCAGGACTGTTCTTCAGTCAAGTGTATACAAGTAGCTGTGCTCCCCTGCTAAAACCTCTAAAAAAGCTCTCAAGGAAATTTATTATCAAATGATATCCATTATAATAGTGCTCACAGTTAGAATTTTTGAACTGGCATCAGATACAATTTGCTTTTTTCTCTCTATATAAATTTTCTTAGCAATCTTAGGTGCCTTCAGTCTTTAGTATTTCTCTTATTTTTCATCATTACTCAAATTACTCAGGGTCACTGAAATTACATCATCAGTTTGCTGTCACCTCTAATATTTATTGCTCAGGTAAACAGAATAGGTAGCAGAAATTCTACCCTGTGGAACTTTCTATCTAACTGGGGCAAGGATAAACAAAAAGAATATAAACAATAGTTAACTCTCCATGTATAATCAGCACCATCCTATTTTAGTTCTTTTTGTTTGGTGGCAAACATCTAGCCACTAATACAGCTGGCTAGACTCAATATAAATAGCAACTCTTTTCAGTAGTGGAAATGAAGATAGAAGTTTTGTAATAAGAACAAGATAATGGTTCTATTATTAGAACCAAGGATTAATGATACCAAAGGTTATTTTCACTCCAAATCCCTGATCTGTAGATTTTATAGATTTCTTTTTTTTTTTTTTTCTTTTTAGGGGCTAGCATAGTAACAGGACAAGGAATAAGGTTTATATTAAACTATATCAGATTGGCAGAAAAAAATAAAAAGTTAGACAAGACAAAACACTGCCTAGCATGTAGAGATGACTGCAATAAAGTCATTGCAAAAGCTCATTGCCAAATGCTGTGGTCATTTTCATTTTCCATTTATTTGTACTTCTTGAACTCCCCTTATTCCTTAAATGAATATCGGATGCAAATGGAACAGAAGCCACCAGCCAGCAAACGAAAGGGGAGAAAAACAGCAGTTTTAAAATGAAACTTCTGCTACCCATATTCTTTCAGATTCTTACCACCAGCACATAGCAATTGCCAGTGAAATGGAATTTAACAACAGGGTTTTATTAACAAGGAAAATTAACCAGGAAAACAGAAAGTCAACCAAAAACTCCTTAATGCCGCAAGCGGCCAATTACTTACCCCAGTCACAATTTTCAGTCCCAAATATCTCAAAGGCACATGTCCAAGATAGTCCGCTTTTGCTCCTCCAAATCTGAGACACTCAACAAAATCCACTCTTTCGTTTCCATCTTCTCTTTGCTGCTTCTCTCTCCAGCGTTCCTAGCTGTTCAACTTCTCCAAAGTTCTTCAAACTTTCTTCATTTACCAGGCCCGCCTTCTGCAGCTTCTGACCACATCACGAGGCCTGCCCTCAGCTGTGGTATCCCCAGGCCTCCATTCTGGCATCCGACTCCACATCAGCTACTCTTCTGCCAGTCACTCTCCCACTGAGGCTCCTCCCCACCACCAGCTCCCTCTTACAGGAGGCTCCTCTTTACCTATCAGCTATCGCCCTTCCTCTTCTTTGCCTCATCTTTTTATATCAGTTTTCTTGCTTTCCCCTCCTCTCCTGAAAAGTAGAATCTCCAATTTTCCTTAACACACCCTCCTGGTGGTTTTCTTTTTCTCACCTGGGCCTTGGGACAGTTGCCCCAGGGTGCTAGTTTTGCATATTCATCAGGGCTGTTCAAGATTAGCAACAAAGTAAAAGAAGGAAGTACCCTTATCCTGGGCAATTCTTAACCTCTGTGTTTTTCAGATACAGCTAATGGCAGCAATGCCTAAATTTTATGAACAAATAACACTGCCCATGTTGGGGTTACTGCTTCAAAACTATCAAATCTTGGGTTTTGTTATCTTTCACAACCCTTTCTTCTAAGTTATTTATTTTTTTATTTCTGCCTCTTTTTCATTCAGCTCCTACAAACATCAGGGATTCTTGAAATTCTGTTCTTGCTATTCTTATCCTATGTATTTTGGGATATTAATACCTTAATGAACATATTTGTAAGTATAATAATAATTCTTTCTCATATACATGATCTCTTTTTCAGACTCCAAGATTTTTTCTTTTTTTTCTTTTCATCATGCTTGTTGGCATCTCCACCTGGATGGTTCTTAAACCTCTCAAGTTTAACCTTTCCAAAACTTAATTTAATCTCTCTTAAGTCCAGGTAATTATATACTGTATTCCTTATCTCTCTAGGAACTCCCAAAACTCAGAATCAAGTGGTTATTATCTCCTTTCTTCCATTACCTAAAATTCTAGTTACTACTTTTTCTTGAGTACCTATATATTCCTTGAATGCTTCATCTTTAATTATCTCTCCACTCATTTCTTCAGTTTTTCTCTTTTTGCCCAAAATGTACGAAGAGGGCAGCCCCTTTTTTTGAAGAGAACACTTTCAGTTGACCCTGTTATTCTCAATAAAACTACTACCTGTGTTTTGGGTTCACATTTAAATTTCTAAATAATTACTATTAACGTGATCCGTTTCAATGTTATTGAAATTGCACTGTGTATGGTTACCAAAGGCAGCCTGATTATTATCTAGAAGCCATCTTCATGAAGTTTGAGAAATACAGTGGGATAATTTTTCTCTCTGTTCCTAAGTCCCCAAAATAAGTAAATAAAATAAACAACTCTCTTGAAATGCTGGAAATGTTAACCTTACCGCAGGCCATTTTCCCAGTTAAAAGTGATTTCTTCTCATTTTCAGTAGATGAAATACTGACAAAACTTTTTTCTTAGGGTATAAGAGTAGTGAAGTTCTAATTGTGAGGATTTTTAATCTTACTACCATTTGTGCTGAACTTATCTGTAAATATGTTTTGCCCACTCAAATTAATGCTGTCACTTTAATAATAGAAATGCAGTGGTACTACAGATCATCCAATAAACTAAAAAGTGTTGTATATATAACAGCATTAGAAACAACACACGAGTGAGAAAATATAGTTAACACTAGAAGTGTTAAGATAACTGTAGTAAATTGTATATTGAGTTTTTATTATTTGAAATCTAAAGATATCTTAAGGACTAGGCAGAAGGACATTTCTAATAGGGTATGAAGTGCCAGAGAAGGAAACTTTGAGTGTCAGTTTTAACGCCTAATACATTTCTGTGGAAGGGTTATTTCAATTAGTAGTAGTATGTGGGAAACTCACTACTACTGTGCTGAATGATGAAAGAAACCTTTCATTCCACACTTCTTTTGAGCTTAGATTATTAAGTCCTTGTTTTAATGAGTGAAAGTTTTGAAATTTTGTGGAAAGACCAAATACCTGAATCACCCATAGCCTCTCATAGCAGTTTCCTTTTCTCCCCAGAGCACATGAGAGCTGCCAATGATGCTGTGATTCTCTGAGAATAAGTTAGAGTTAATTAGACCCAAAAAACCGGATTCGAAATTTACCACTGTCTTTAGACTTGAAGGATTATACATTACACTTCAAGGGACTTTTAACCATCATTGGGAAGATGTTCATTTAAAGTTCATGTTTGAGATCAAGATGGTGGTATACACACGCACATCATGAAATACTAACTGATCAAAAAAGATGGACATATACCATTTTTAGCAGCATGAATGGAGCTGGAAGGGATTATGTGAAGTGAAATAAGTCAGATGGAAAAAAATAATCAGATGGTTTTACCATAGGTGGAATATGGGGTAACTGAACAAAGGGTCAGAAAAAAGACAAAACTTGAAAACTGATCATAAATCTGAGGCATACAGCAGGAAAGGCAGGAAGTTTATAGAATGGGAGGGAAGAGCACAAGCAACTATCGTGATAGTTCATGGATGCTACAGTAGTACAAAAACTACCAGGAATATACCTAAAGGGAGAAATCAGATATTTACAAAAATGAACAGTGGTGTCAGGAAATAAATTAATTTCAAAAATAAAGTTTGTGTTGGTTGTATTAACATTGATAATAACCAATACCAGTATATTGGTTATTTTAATATGCTCTCTCATAGTTCAGACTCTTTCCCTCTACTTAAAGATCAAGTTCCTCAGCCTAAGAGATGCTTTGAACTGCTCCATGGAGTCATTGTGTTAAAAACAAAGAATGGTCACTTAAAATGTTACTGCACTAGATGTGATGGTCACCTGAATTAGAATACTTCTGCTGATACTATCAGTGATTAAATTGTTCTGGCAGCCAAATTGTAACAAGAATCCCATTAAGCCTAGTAATCATTATCATTGAACTGGTAGTCCAAATGATTATTGCATTACCCATGATGTTAAACCAGTGTGAGAAGTTAGATCAAATCAAAAATTTATTTAGCGAATCATATGTTGATATCATAGTTTCAGCAAGAAAATACTTTATTTTTAGGTTTCAGGGAACATTTCTTAGGAGCTATCTTAGCTTGTTTGGAAGTGAATCTTCAAAAATGATGTAAGAATTGTTACAGTATCACTTTTAACAATGCTTTCCAGCCCTAAAACTCCATGTTCATTTTTAAAGTTCACTGTAAGTGAATCTGTGTAAACCATCTTGATAAAACTTATTGACCTATCTGATTTTCATAATGAGCCAAGAAACAAGTGACCAAACAGTTTCTTGAAACGTTAATTGAGATCTATCAGCATTAGACTGGCTACATTGATAAAGGAGAAGTACATCATTGAGATATCAGTATCAGACTACCTAGAAACCATCCTAGAACCAGTGTCCCAGATATGACAGTGTCACTGGTAGAATGAATGCATAGAACAAGGATTCTCTGGTGTTTAACTAGCCTAGGTAGAGGCATTGCTTTTACATGTACTTAATACAAGCGATTTAAAATTGCATAGTCTGGAAACATACTAAGCTTGTCTTTTCACAATTTCAAAAGAGGCACATAAGTAGTTTGTGTGATAGTAGAGAATATTTATCTTTTATTTTTTGAGGGAGATCAAAATAGACTTGTTATTCCTAGTTTCTGTTGAAAAATAGCACAGAAAGTAGTAGACTTGGTGGTAGATATCAAATGTGTGAAATAGCATAATTTTGAAGGACTCTTCCTGTCTTGTAGTTTCATACTTGTTTGAGACATTAACAAGCCTTCACATTTATCATTCATCCAGGTTCTTAAATGTTTTAAGTAATGAAAATTACTACTCAGTACTAATTTTTGGGTAAATCTTATTAATAAATTCTTTGTTTTAGATTGTTTTCTGCCATCATGATATCTGATCATTGTTGTTGGGCCTATCTTTTTTATTCTATTGATATAGTTGTTGATTTCTCTTTCAAACATTGCAGTTGATGATATTTTATATTTTTCATTTAGCTTGTAACACTTCAAGAAGCAAAACTGCTATTAAATGAAGACGATTACCTTATTAAAGCTGTATATGACTACTGGGTGAGAAAACGTAAAAACTGCAGGGGACCATCCCTCATTCCTCAGATAAAGCAAGAAAAAAGAGATGGCTCTACCAACAATGACCCATATGTTGCCTTCCGGAGGAGAACAGAGAAAATGCAGACTCGAAAGGTAATGTACAGATAATATTTAACTGAATGTACTTTCATACTATTTCAGACCATTTTTTTTCCCTACTAAATTTTGTAATGGGAATATAAAAGGGAGCTAATGACATTGCTGAATTTCATCATAGAAATGCTGCTCTTCAACCTGTAAATAGTATGTTTTATGTCAGTTATACCCCAATTTAAAAAAAAGAAAATGGAGCCCAAAAAATGACTTGCTTTTCAGTAGCTTCTGTTTGCCAATTAATGTTCATTCATGATTCATATCCTTTATAAAATGTTCTGACCACACCTTTTTAGATTTACAGTTGAAATGATATCAGGGATTATCTTTAGTACCTTGAAAGGTTATGAGATCTTCAATAAACCATACATTACGCGTACGCACATAACTCCTTTAGGGAGTTTACAAGCTTTCAGTTCTTTTGAAACTATATTCTGATCTTACAAATAAAATTGGGCCTTTCTACTTCTACTGTGGGGTCATGAGAAATAGGGAAAGGTTTATTTTTAAGCATGCTTTGCCAACAGTCAGAAGTAATACAGTGAAGTGTATTTTTCTCCTTTTTGAGTTACCGCTGATGTCTGATTTCAAATTGATGAACTTGTTTCCATCTGATTTTCAGAAGCAGTGTGAGCCAGAATTTTAAATAAGAAAAATAGGATCTCATGTGTAGAATGATATGAAAAAGAACATATTATTTCAGAGGACTATTCATTCCATTCTATTTCTCATAGTTAATAGTAACCCCTATAGATGGTAACATATTTTCTAACATTGAAAAATATTAGTAACATAAAAATATAAAACCATGAGGGGTCATAATGGAGGCAAAACTTTTTTGTGCATTCCTGTTTCTCCTAACACTGAAAACTTGTCTTTGACAGCTGTGAAGCATAACAGCTGCCAAGGACAGTGTATTTAGGAGTAACTTTTTTACTGGTTAACAACCAGAGTTTCTATAACTTTTTCTTGTGTAGATGACATTCCCCTAACCCAGGCTGAGTTTTCAATTTGGCATTTTAGTTCTTATGAAAGGAAATCTAAGAAGTTTTGTGAAGACTTAACATAATGTTTATAAAAGATTGAACTGAGACGTTTGTAAATATTGGAAGTCTTTATAAATATGGTCTTGTGAAAAAGAGATTTATCTGAACTATTGAGAAGTTTCATTGATTTGGATATATAGCAGAACAGACTTATAATAATGTCTTTTGAAGGAAAAATACTTTTGGACTTTTTAGTGAATGGGTATGAAGTATTAAAATTAGCAGGAATTATTGATACATAAACAGTATTGTGTTTAAATGTTTTATTCTTAAATAGATGATTTCTGATCAGCATGTATTGAAAATTACTCAATTAAGACACCACCATTGTGCACTAACTAATCTAATGTTGTTCTGACATCTGATTCCTACTCTTTCTCTTACCTGTTTTGTTCATCTTTCTCTGCAGAGTGGTACAATTTCTTTTCCAATGGTGTTTTTATTTTACTTTTATATATACTTATCTAAACATACATATAGAGAGCTGAAGCAAATGTAAAATATAGTATAACTTTTGGGTAAAGGATGAAAATATATGAGAATTCTTTGTTTTCCTTTTTCTAACTTTTCTGTGAATCTGAAATTATTTCAAAATAAAACAATATAGAGAAAAAGAGCAGGATTACAGAAAGAAAAGAATTAGAATAGTTGTTTGGGCATATAAAAAGTAGGAAATGATTAAGACAAGATAGTAGTACAATCACTGAGGGGTTCAGAGCCATCTTAAAAAGTGCTGTGTCATACTTTTTAATATTGTGCATCAGGTTTGTAGGTTTGTATTATTCATCTTTTGAATCTCTGTCTGACTTCATTTTACTAGACTTAAGGCTTATTGCATATAAGGAGATGCATACAATTTTCTGTATAGAGTGACCACTTTAATATTTGTTGTTTGCAAAGTTGATTTTTTTTATTATAATGTCTTTTAGAGCTACTTATTTACTTTTTTTCCCCCCAATAGAATCGTAAGAATGATGAAGCCTCTTATGAAAAGATGTTGAAACTGAGAAGAGAGTTTAGTAGAGCCATAACAATTTTGGAAATGATTAAGAGAAGAGAGAAAACAAAACGGGAATTATTGCACTTAACCTTAGAAGTTGTTGAAAAAAGGTAACAAAGCTACTACTGTATAGTAGTGACAGTTTTAACCAAATGATGGACAAAATGTAATGAAATGGGTTTTTGTTTTCTCTGAACTTTAAAGCGTTTAAAAATAATACTCTATAACAGAATATTTATTTTAGAGACTCATTTAACTTGTTTTTTAAAAGTCAGATTAAATTATGATATGAATTGCAATTTTCAAAATATTTTTGGAGACTGTAGATCTTCTAAAGCACTTAATTTTTTCATATTCATTGAATTTTACTTAGCAAAGAAGTTAGAGATCATTTTGTCCAACTCTTTATATTAAAGTTTAATTAAAATTTAAAAGAAAGGGCTATTTAATTTTATTTTTTCACTGGATGGAAAACATTTTTTCGTTCAATGCATTTTGAAAGTGTTAATACTATTTTTCTGCATAATTAAATAGAACATACTAAACAATAAAACTTTAATTCCTGAGGTGATCATTCTAAACATTTCTCAGTGCTTGAAGATATAAAACATGCAAAGAATTTGTCGTCTTTGTACTGTAGAGATTTTTTCACTAATTGTCAAATATGAACTTCTTGTGTATTTTCTCTTAGGAATAATTTGAAATTTAGCTTTTTGATTAGTTCTGTTTTAGTTAAATAAAGCATCATTGATTTCTTTTTTATATTTATTACATTTTCAAGATATCATTTGGGAGACTATGGTGGTGAAATCCTGAATGAAGTGAAAATCAATAGATCAGAAAAAGAGTTATATACCACTCCAGCAACTCTTCATAATGGAAATCATCACAAAGTCCAAGAATGTAAAACTAAGGTGAATATCCTCTGGGAAGAAGCATGTATGGTAGTAATGCTCAGAAAATAAATTGGTTTCTACAGTTGTCTTACTATAATTTGATTAAGGAAAAAAGTAATATGCATTTAATTCTTCACTAGAACTTTTTACACACATACTAATAAATTTTTGTAACAACTTTTTGAGATAGATTTTACTTCCATGTTATTTCTAGATTGTATAGCCAGTAGGTTTGGCTTAAATCCAAATCTGACTCCATAGACCAGGTGCCTTGCACTATCTGCTATCTGCTTCCCTAGAGAAAAAGGATATAATTAAAGGTTGTTCTTATTCCTGGACTTAGTAAATTCTGCTTTGTACTGGTAATCATCAAATCTAAAATTAAATCTTGTTCTGACAAGACTATCAAAAGTTATTCGTGTCACTATTATCACTGCCAAAACAGTGTTTATCAATTGCTTTCTTTCTTTCTTTTTTTTTTTTTTTTTTTTTTTTTTTTTTTTTTTTTTTTTTTTTTTTTTTTTTTTTTTTTTTTTTTTTTTTTTTTTTTTTTTTTTTTTTTGAGACTAGGTCTTGCCCGGGTAGTCCCGATCCCACGGACTCAGGCAATCCCTAGCCTCTGCCTCCCAGGTATCTGGGATTACAGGTGCATGCCATCACACCCAGCTATTTTTTGAGATTAGGTCTTCCCGTGTTGCCCGGGGTAGTTTCGAACTCACAGACTCAAGTGATTCCTAGCCTCCACTTCCCAAGACTGGCATTAAAGGCATGCAACACTGTGCATGCCCACTATCAATTGCTTTTTATCATGAGTGATTTGAAAAAGTGCTCAAACTTCTGGATCATAGCTTTTTTCTAATATAGGCTAGACTCAGTGCTTATTTTAGTTTTTAAACTAAAGAATTTTTGTTTATTCGATATTCATTTGGTACATTAATTAAGATGTATGAAATTAATAAAAACCTTTAAGAGCTTAAATAAGGAACAGATGTCAAATGAAGTGTTTAATGACAGGACTTAACTGTTTAGGGTGTTTGTGGGAAATTCATCTTTTAAAATGTACACAATCCTCATTTTTCATGGGTTCATTATTAAAAGTCAGGGAAGAATGTGGAGCAGGAAAATACCTTTATTCATCTTATGTCAATTCAGACCAAATTGTTTCTTATTAATCACAGGCATCTAGCCACTGACCAGATTACCCTTAAATCACACTTGCCTCTATAGCCAAAAAAATTATTAATTCGGTAAATCTCACTTTGTGAGTTATTTTTGAAACTCGTTTTTATACAAATCAATGGTTTTCCTTAAATATTATTGCTGAGCATAAAATATGAACATCTCAACCCAAAAGTACTTACAGAATAATTCTTAATTTTGATATATATATATATAGAGAGAGAGAGAGAGAGTCTAATTTTAGACCATCTCTAAGAAAAAACACAATATATGTAAATCCTAATTTTAGAGATATAGTTATATCTATTGTGGCTATATCCCATTATACATAGGTAACTAAATTTACTGTTATATAGTCCTCCTTAAAATATAGGTTGTTTCTAAGAAGTTGGAGTTTTCATTTTGATGCCATAGCTATATACCCGTTGTATGAAGAGGTTTTAACTTTTTAAACATTTTCACTGCATGTACTACTTCATTCTAAAAGTAGTTTTAACAAAAACCTGGACTACATGGAATAATGTGCAACTTCCTGAACAGTTTTAAACTTATATTTTGCTTATACTCTGGTGCTTAGAGCAGTCATTTGAAAACTTTTTAAAGTGGTTGATCCTTATTTATGAAAAGAAATGCCAGTATGTTAAAACAGGCAGAAACAGAGCTGCTCTGTTGAGGCAAGGTGGGAGGAGGGGAGGACCCATCACTCAGTCAGTTTGCCAGATGGCCTCTAAGTACTGCCACAGAACTCTGGGATACTTGAGAACAGTTTGACTATTGTTCAGTTGAAGCAGGTTCTTTACTTTCTAGAAAGTGAAGTTCTTTCTAGATAATAAACTGTCTGAAAAAAAAAAATACCACCCATGGACAGTTTTAAAAATTGGAAATAGGCATAGAAGTGAGTTAATGAATTGATAATCTAGTTCAAATCACTTTTTAAATAGATACTAATTATCAGCATGAGTACAGTATATTGAAGTGAAATTAGAATTGAGTTTAAAATTCTTTTAAAATACTGGATTGCATGCTAGAACAGTTTTTTTAAAAATCACTAACCTCTTAATAAGTATTAATAACAATATAGAAAGCAGATTTAAATACCATAGTTACTTTTAATATAACCTGCAGAAATTAAAACATTTTTCAGCTTATTATCAAATAATTTTTGTATATTAAAAATAGCAAAATCACCTCTTGAGTGAAAAATGTATGTTTTTCAAAGAGCAGTATAGTTTTTCATGATTTCTAAAATTATTCTTATTTCTTCCTTTTGGGGGGAAAATCGTCATGTAAACAGCACCCTCATCACTTGTCTTTGAAAGAAGAGGCTTCTGATGTGGTTCGTCAAAAGAAGAAGTACCAAAAGAAGCCTAAAGCAGAGGCTTTGATAACATCTCAGCAGCCTACTCCTGAGACATTGCCTGTGATCAATAAGAGTGACATTAAGCAATATGACTTTCACAGCTCAGATGAAGATGAATTTCCACAGGTGCTTATTTTAAAACTATTTTTAAAGACATTTCCTTTTAGTCTTTTATATTGCTTTATTTTAAAACATAATGTCATTTTAGAACTTTGGTTTTTGTTTTCTCTACCTAATATCATAGCATAAATACTTTCCCCATTATTTCTATACCCACTGAAATGATAGTTGCTTTCTGTTACTTTCCATGAGTTGGGTAGAATTCTTTTGTGGAGCATTTTGTGGTTTTGTTTTCCCTTTTATAAAAATAAGCATCTCTTTCTTCTCCCTCTGTATTTCAAGTAGATTATTTTTTTTTAAAGTACCATATCAGGTAAAAGAAATAATTGCTAGTAAAATATAATAGAGTAAATGCTCATTATTTCACCAGCAGTAATATGGTATTACATTAGGAAAGGGGAAAGGGAAGGGTTAATTTATATCATGTTGGTTAATCTTTCTTGTGGAACATCATTGCAATACATAGGGTATAATAACGGGGTAATAATTAGATGTTATTATGAAAATGTCTTGACCACTGTACCTGATATAAACTGAATCCTCTCCTAAATTAAATATCCTAAGGAATTTTCCAAGGAATTAGTGTATAATGCTTCAAAATAAGACAAAATAATAATTTATTGTTGAAAACTTTGTTATCTGATATTGTGGCCTCAGTATTCTAGAATCAAAGTAGTAATAAGTCTGCATTGTATATTTCAAGGTCTAACTTAAACCTAATTCTGAAACCATACCCTTGTGTGACTTGAAAAGATCACATCCTTCAGAACAGGAAGGAAAAGAACTAGATAATACTGAGTACTTTGTCTTTGTCTGATTATTTATATGCCATCCTCTGATGCATTAATTATTAAATATATATGGCCTAGTTATGATAAAAAGCTAACCCATGTAATTTTCCTGTTTGGGGTTATGCATTGGATGCATGGAGATAAAGTGAGTCTCCCTTCTCTTTGAAGCAAGCTAATGGGTAGAATTTGGATACCTGTAAAGATGAGAAAGAATATTCTTGGCAAGGTGCATTGTATGAAAAAAAGAAATAAAATAGATCATTATAAATGGGAGTACATATTTTCAATATTTTATTACATTTACTATATAATTTCTTACCAATATAATTCCAATTTTATCATGTTCCACCAGCATTGTGTTTTATAGATTTCATTGTAAATTTTCCTAATTTATTTGGTAATAACTGTTTAATTCTAAAGATTTTGAACAATTGGTTCAAAGTTTTAACTTGTTAAGATAGTTCACTGGTTTATATTGCAACAGTAAATATTTACAGTATAAAAGCCTTAGCTGTTCATTTTTGTTGTTTTAAAGAAAATTTTTATTTCATATATGAAGGTGTCAGTTTAAAAATTATCTTTAGCACCTTATATAGCAATATACTATACTATTCTTTGTTTTTCATTTCTATATGGTACAAGTAACCTAAAGAAAACTCTCTATATACAAACTTTGTCATATTTTAACATTTTAGCTTACTGCTTTAAAAGCAAAATACTTTAAAATCCAGATCACAGATAGGTTTGGAAGCAAAACTGTTTATAAAACACTTTATTGTTGTAACTTTAAAATAATAGTTTATATAATGTGTTCCCTTTCGTAAAATTATATTTTTATTTTTTACCACTAATTTAGTTTTTTTTTGTCTTAGATAATATTTTAGCATTCATATACATATTAATTTTAATGTTTAAATTTGATGTTTAATGAAATTAAATATGCTCTTGAAAACATTTAATGAAGTTAGTGTTTGTCATAGGATCATCCACTTGACTTCAGACAGGACTTTGAATAGCCACAGCATATTGGATGACCATTTTTAAAGAATGGGTGAAATAGTATTGTAACAAATAATAGTTTTGCTGATAGAAAATTAGGAAAGAGGCTGGGCACAAGCTTCATTCAGCCTATGAAGCGGCTGGGGCTAGGGATCACGGTTCGAGTCCCGCCTGGGGCCTGTAGCGAGACCTAGTTCCAAAAAAATACCTGGGCGTGGTGGCGCACACCTGTAATCCCAGCTACCTGGGAAGCTGAGACTGGGGATTGCTTGAGTCTGTGGTACCCTGGGCAACGAGAGCCTGTGGTTCCATGGGCAAAAATAGCGAGACCTTAGTCTCCAAAAAAAAAAAAAGAAAATTAGGAAAGGACTTTAGGTAGAGAGAACTGTGTATTAGGGGAAGCTGTTAGAATCTTGCAGGAGGGAAAAAGATGAACAGAATGATACCTAGAGTATTAGCTGGATGGCCAATGCCTCTATCTACACTATACATACTGCAGAATTATTCAACACTTGTAAGTAAGATCATGGCATTGTCAAATAAATATATGCAGGAGAGCTTAATATTAGACATGTTGTTGAGAACCTATAAAGGTTTGCTACATTCTCCATCCTTTAAGAACCATGCCTCAGGATCCTAGGACCTTTAGAAATGTTCCCTTACAGCTGTAATCAGTTCATTCAGCCTGTCACTAAAACAGAGTCAGCAAACTAGTCATGTATGTACCTCATGTACTTAGAGATCTTCATAGCTATTTTAAAGTTTTTTGTTATTCATATTGTTACCAGCTCCCAGGCCACATGATAATTGCATTTTGAAACTTTTAGGTTTCCATGAGTTCTTGTACAGGGTCTCATTAATTTTTAGTGTTGCTAAGCAGTAAATAAGCATTTACTTACAGTTGGGCATCATTTATTAAAGCAGCTATTTATAGTGTAGCTCTTAGCAAAGTCTGATTTTGTTGCTACAGAGGTCATTAAAATAATAACATGCTTAAGCTAACAAACATTATAACCAGACTTATCCAGCTGATTTACAACAAAGCAGAATTAAGCCCTGCCTCTTCTTATTCGTGCTTGTGATTCATGTTTGTGATTCTTCTTCTTGACTAAATCCTGGAATCTTTTTTGGGCAATAGTGTTTGGGAGAAAGAAGTCATGTACTTTATTGTAGAAGAGTTAAGTGATTTCAAAGGAACCAAAGTGTAAAGTTCACATTTGGGATACCCTTTCAAATTTCAGGCTTGGGGCTTGTTTTCCCAAGGAAGAACAATCGGCCCCAGCTTACTATTTCTGTGTCTCCCCTATACGTTTGGTGAAGATATTGGAACCTCAAATGCCTTTCTCTCCTGGATGACCCTGCTCTGTGATCATTACCACTGTTTAGAAATAATTTAGAGATTTTTTTTCCCTCTCAAAATAGAGAGCAATTTGTCAAGTTCAAAAATTTGCGCATAAATGTGGTTGGGTCAGCATTGTCAGCAAAAGATGTACTCCAAAGTGAAATTGACAGACAATTGAAACCAAAAAAAATTTTTTTTTAAATTTTAGCCATCATTGATAGAAATATATCTAAGTAATATTATTTCCCTGCCATATCAGAATATATTTCTGTATCACTTAATCTGTTGTGACATGTATAAAGTATGTTCTAATATTTCACTGCTGTGTGAAGGGTCCACCTAGACTGTTGAGGGATATTTGACCTACTGTTTAAAGAGTTGGTTTACTCTTGCTGTCAGGTGGTTACTTGACAGCAAGTTTACTTCCCTCTGCAACCATTCTGCTTACCATTAACATATCTTCTTTTGTCTTTTAATTTTTTGTTTCTAAATGTAGAAAATTTGATTATAGAAAGTAGAGAAATAAAGGACACATTTATGATTTTTTTGGAAAGGGAGGCTCTTTATAAGCCATTTAACCACTGATCTCATGCTTTTTTACAGAAAGATAAAGTTATTTTATAAAAATATGCCTTCCTGCAGGTGAAGCAAAGCTATTACTATGAAATACTAGAACTACATGTTACTTACAAATTATAAGATCTATAAAATAATACCTAATCTTAGTCTAGGATATATCCAGAATCAAATAAGTTATCTATGTGAACTTAATCAGCAAGAACCAAGCCATAAAAAATAATATTTTAACTATAGAAAAATTTTTGTTAGTCTTTGTATGTTTGGGGAAATTCAGTGCATACTGTAGGTAACATGGGAATGATTTCCTGTTGTGATCAGATTCTAATTTTAGACCATAACAAAGATTTATGTATTGACTTTTTATAAATTCTAAATAGAGTGCCTTATGCCTCTTTTTCCTAGGTACCATCCCCAGTATCAGAACCCGAAGAAGAAAATGATCCTGATGGTCCCTGTGCTTTCAGGAGGCGGGCTGGATGCCAGTATTATGCTGTAAGAAATTTTTTTTTGTGGTGTTTTTATGAACTGTAATTAACAGGTAACTTAAATCAAGGTGACTTAGTCTTGATCTAAAAGTGGATCATCCATCACATTTTCTTATCTAATATCTCCTATGCAGATACCAATAAAAGATGCTCACAGGTACTGGGTCCTTTCAAAGGATATCAAAATCCTTTGCTTGAAAATTGATAATTCCTCATTTTAGAAATTTAATTTCATTTTGGGCTTTATGGATTCAACAGTCACTAAAATTACTATGTCATTGCTCTAGTTAGGTAAAGCCAAAATCCCTAATTGGACTTTTGATAGCTATTGAATGTTTATTGACATTTCCTACTAGGTATACCCAGTAAATATCAAATATAAAAGAACCATTTTTAAATTTCCTTCATACTATTTTTTTATCATATTAACTTTTAAATTTCTTCTTGTTAATGTTATTGTTAATAATTTGTAACTTTTGACACACTTAGAAATTGCTTTGTACAATTAAGTCAAGTTTTGGTATAGCATGTTATCAGGGAACAACCTTCCTTTCCCAGTCTTCATATTTTCCAATAAGATATAATTATGGAATTAAGAAAATAGCTTTTCATATATGTGTTGTGGAGACAATTTGTCATGCTGCATTATGGTAAATGCATACACTTCCAACATTTTCAAGATGTGTGTGTATTTAATGTAGGAAAGGTAGGAAGTTGTCTACAAGTTACACTGATGAAAAGAAGAGAGAATTAAGAAAGGGAGATGAAGTGGTAAAACAGATGGGTAGAATGATGAAGGGAATGAACAGACAAAGAAATGTACTGTATATTCTTAAAAGTAAAAAGGATGTGTCAGCTTGGCACATGCATACCTTTTGAAGTATAATTTTTAATCAAACAAGTTTATCTCAATAGGAAGTCTGTTAATTATTGACTATATCATCTTTACTTTTACCTAAATGTTAAAGACCCACTAATTATTCTTTAATATGTTTCTTTTACCATAAACCCTACATGTATTCATGTTTAAAAACTAATTTCAGTTTGAGTTACTTTGGTGAGTGAACTTTTGATCCCATTTTTAAAAAATTTTTACCTGGTTAATATCATTTGAACCTCAGCTTTACAGGTTTATATCTAAATTTTGATTGTTCTGCTATTACTGTAGTGTAGTTACTTTATTTTCATCATGATTTAAGTTTTTTTCACTTCAGATTTAAACCATGAGTTTCAATTTTTTTTCCTTTCTTTGTAGCCTCGTTTGGACCAAGCTACCCATCCTTTTGAAAATTCAGAATTGGCAGATTTAGATAAGTTGAGATATAGGCATTGCCTTACAACACTCACAGTACCAAGAAGATGTATAGGATTTGCAAGGAGGCGAATTGGCAGAGGTGGAAGGTAAAGTTGGATTTGTATTACGCTAGAAAAGAAAGTATAGAGAAAATGTTGAGTTCTTCCAGATAATATTTGGTTTTATATTGTCTTTCAGGGTCATAATGGACCGAATATCCACAGAACATGACCAGATCCTGAAACAGATAGATCCTGAAATGTTAAATGGTTTTTCAAGCTCTTCCCAAAACACAGACTTTTCTTCTAATTTCTCTCGGACCAATGCTTCCAGTAAACATTGTGAAAATAGACTGTCCCTTTCTGAAATATTAAGCAATATCAGATCATGTCGACTACAGTGTTTCCAGCCAAGGCTACTAAATTTACAGGACAGTGATAGTGAAGAATGTACCTCAAGAAAACCAGGGCAGACTGTGAACAATAAAAGAGTTTCTGCAGCATCTGTAGCTTTATTGAACACCAGCAAGAATGGTATATCAGGTAAGCTGTCACTATTTAAAAGCATTTCCTGATACTCTTTTCTCCCTAATTTTTGTTATCCACTAAGTAAACCCTCACAGTAAATTTTATTTGACGGTTTATTTTTGTAATCCCACTAGGGAAGAAGCTCAACCTACATTATTTTTTTCCCATCCTAAGAAACTCAGCTCTAATATTTTGGTTCACATATTAATGAAAATATCCTAACTTACAGAACACTGACATACTTTGAATGTGTATTAATCAATCTGTGGTTAATGTGTAAGCAGAATGCAGAGGGTAGTCTGTGGGTAAAGTGGTTATAAGTTGCTACCAGATACTCGGCACAATACTGACTACTTTTGTTAAAGAAATTTTCTATTTTGTGTGTTAACTTTGCTTAAATGTAATCATTGTTCCTTGACAGCACCTGTGAAAGCTTTCTTTCTGAAAAATGAGTAAAAGGTGCCCTGTGAATAGTTGTAATTTTTGTCTAATAATACGCTTTAAGATTTGCTTTTTTTTTTTTTTTTTCCATCAAGAGACTTGGTGCTCTATTTTGGAATTTTATGACATGTGCATTGTAAATAATGTATAATATCTAGAGTGTCCTCTTTGTAATTTGTTTTCAGTAGATTATTTTCTCTTTATCACATATATACAAATATGTGTAACTATTATCTTTATAATGTATACCTTACAAATAATGCATGGTCTCCAGAGACAAAACTAGGTCTGACTTGACTTACTTACACTGTTGATATCTTTTCTGTAAAGCATGTATATTTCTAAATTGCTTTCTGGGTGGTGTATTTTGAATGTGAAATAATTATGCTAAACTTTTAGAAGTGATTTTAAATCATTTTAACTTGAAATTTGACCTCAGTGGTCTTCAAACTTTTTTAGTTACTAAACTGCTTACTTTCAAATTTGACTTTTAAGTCAAATTTGACTATCTGTTCAAAGGTTGTAATGGAAAATTGAATTTGTTTGAATGATTAGAAGTTGGCATATCAATTTCTCCAAATTAGTTGTTCAATTTTCTCCTAGATGAACTTAGGTAAGGAAAATGGCATCCTGTTATATAAAGTTGATGAGTCTGTGAAGTTTAATGAACTTTCAAAGCTGAAATGAATAAATACCCAACATGATTTGTCAGGATTCTTAGAAATCTAAGGATAGTAGGAAGTAGAGGCATATTAGGTCATACCTTTTTTTGAGTCAACTCCAAGACATTCAGATTATTTAAGTGAACTTGAATGGAACAAAAACTATGCAAAATATTTTTGCCAAAAAGATTTTTAAAAATACCATATCTAGATATTCAGACTTTGAGCTTCTTTACCAAATGGAAAATGATGTTAATATTTTCCTTTTCAAATGTAACCAGATATTTGCAACTTTCTACTACACATTCCCCATTAAATTCCAGATCTTTTTGACTTGCCTCTTCTAGAAAAAATATATATATATAGTATATGTTACTGTATAATCTGTATAGTGTATAATCACTATACTCTCTATATAGCTTTGTGTGAATTAAATAATACCATGGTAATCAACTCTAGATTTGTATGACACTACAAATATCATAAAAATGAACTTTTACCATATTGTCTTGGGCATGCATGCTCATCTCAGGGAACTTAAATCCACAAATGTATGATGCTAATATATAGATAATAAGGTTTTTAAATTTTTGCTTCTCCCCTACCAGATGGAAAGAAATAGCTGTTTTGGTTTGTGTATCTATCCTCTCTTATGTTTTTAAGTACTCATAGGATTGTACCATTTTTTTTTTCTTGAAAATGTCAAGGAATAAGCAGCAACTATGCTATATTGCAGTCATTGTTTTTAAATTCACTTTCAAATATGTTTGTTTATTACTACAGTAAATAATTTTGTTTGAAGTTTTTCTCTGTTATTGGACACAAAGTTTGTTTTTAACAAATTTCTTTCAAAATATTAGGCATGAGTACATAAATATATGAGATAACTCTTTTAAATAGTGTTTTGTAACAACGATGGCAATTTAATTCTATTCACTATATAAAACATACTTTTAACTAGCAGGAATATCACTGAACTAGTAAAATTACAAATACTGAGTTTTCTGATTCACAGCTGGGAATCCCAGCATTAAAGGCAAATTTAACCTGAAATGGAAACCTAATACACTTGACAGTTATATTTACTTTGTTTTAGTTTCCTTAGTTCTTAAAAATGAACTGGAATTTGGGGACTAGTAGCAAAGATTTTCTTATCTTTAGATTGTTAATAACCCAGTTAATGTTTTTCAGGTTATAATCTGTGTCCTACATAGATTCTGATTATTTTCAATATTATACTTAAATGAACGTAGACTGGAAATGTAACCTAGGTATTAGAAAAACTAGAACTTCATTTTAAAACAAAGGGACTTATTCTCTTAACAAGTAAAATAGTTGTATTTTCTTACTGGAAAAATTATTTTAAATGGACTCGAGAGAAAATGGAAAGTTAGATTGAGTTGAACATGACAAGTGAATAACCAAAGAAAATTAATTTCATGCATAATTAGAATGTTATATGCAAAGCAGTGTGTTAAATGTTTAAACATTGCAAGTTTCACAGGGCAAAAATCCTAACTTTCAGGGAGTTTGCAGCACATGGTAAATGCTACATGCTTTTAAATAGATTATAAATAATAGATTGTAAGTATATTATAATATAGAGATTGTATAGATTAAGTACAATAGATTATAAAGTTTTTAGTAATTTTTAAATTCAGTGTTGTTTAACTTCTTTTAAAGTGTTATTAAATCCAGACCCCAAGAGAATATATTTCATACCTAAAAGTAGCTTTGCTCTTTCAGATATGAAGGAAAGGATTAATTTACATTTACATTTAATTTTGTTTTGGAAAAAAAAAGAATTAGTAATAGTTTTGATTTTGACCAGTGCAAAGTTACAAATTAGCCCTTTTTTCATTTCCTATTTTTCCAAGTATATCAGAAATATAGATAACAGTAGCAGTTTTGACCAGCTTCAAATATCTTAATTTTACCAATTTGTAGAATTATCAGCATCTGGACAGTTTTCTAAAAGAAAAATGTTATTTTTAATTTTTCTAGCTTGTCTTCTCATTCTTTCCTAATTATCATAAAATATTAATATGTATAAAAGTTTCCAGATAAACCTACCCAGTAGATGAAAAAATGTTGAGTAATATATTCATTTTGATTTTTAGAAAATCTTTACATTAGGATTTCTTTATTGAACTATAAAAATTAAGTCTAAGCCAGTGTTTACAACTTTTATGGCTCCCCAAGAACATATTGTTTTAGACTTTGAGAAATGCTCCATTAAAGTTAAAAGATTGCTTTAGAGAGTTACAAACACAAAAATCATACATTCATACTTTGTTGTGAAATGATCATCTAGAAGTTCCAGCATGTTTGTATTAGATTTAAGTTTATAAGACAAAACAAAGATTTCATGCGTACTAAAGAGGACTTTTAGCTGACATTTAAGAAACAGTGATGCTAGAGCTTAAGAATTATACTAGTGGAGATATTAGGTGATTGTTATTGATAGATCCCTGTCAGAATATGGAGGATAGAGTATGAGAAGCAGTTGCCAATCAAAACAGACCACCATGTACGAACCGCATACCTAAAAAAGTGAAAGATGAAATAAGGAATGCCTAGGACCTTGAAAGGAGAATCATTTTCCCAAGGATAGTATTAGACGTTCTAAGAAAAGATACAAGAATTCTCAGAGCAATAGGCCAACTGATAGATTCAATAAACCAGGTACATAGATGCCAGAAAATTTAGAGGCTATAGCGAAAAACAGACTCCCATTTATATGCACAAAATATTTGTTTTTTTTTTTCTTTTGAGACTAGGTCTTGCTATTTTGCCCAGAGAGCCGCAGGCTCATGTTGCCTGGGGTATCACGGACTCAAGTGATCCCTAGCCTCAGCTTCCCATGTAGCTGGGATTACAGGCGCACACCACCACGCCCAGCTAGCTATCTTTTGACACTAGGTCTCTCTATGTTGCCCCGGGTGGGTCTCAAACCCATGGACTCAAGTGATTCCTAGTCTCGGCCTCGCTTCATAGGCTGTGATTAAAAGCACACACCACCATGCCTGGCTGCTTGCACAAAATACTTAGAAGTCAAAAGTATATAATGGTATACGGAATGGCATGCTTTTGTGATAAGTATACCTATCATCAGATTGTGTTAACACCCAGGAACATTTACAGAACTTCTTAGGGGAAGGGACACTTCAATCTGGTACTGTTGAAATATTGCCACCTTCACACAATAATCATATTTATAGATACTTTTAAACTGGAGAGGTAGAACTGCATAGATTTGTCATCACTATAAATCTAACTTTTTAAACTAACAACCTAAGAGCAACTATGGAAAAAAACTTGACTGCCCAACTAAGAAAAGCAGATAAGGTTTCTTGTTTGTAATAGTCCCACTCTTTTATGCCAACACATTCCCCTCAATCCCTCCACCCCCACTTAGCATAACTGGATATCTCATTCCTAAACAAAGGTGTCCACACTGTAACTTGACCATTTTTTCAATACATTTTAGTGCTTACCTCTTAATGACTTACAATCAGTGCAAAAAATCAGTCTCTTTGAGGGATGTTTCATTAATTTTTGAAAGAAAAATAATTAGTGAGAGAATGCACATTTTTCAGTCCAATACCACCATCACCTACTAGAAAGTCATCTCAGAGTCCTTACACAAACAATTCAATATTATGTTCCATTATAGTTGATATTTCTTGCCACTTTTACCCTAACAAAATGAAAGGTGTCAATTACTTAAGGGTGCTTTATATGTGTTTCTTATTTTGAGTCCAGTTGCTATGCTAGTTGCTTTTTTTTTTGGGGGGGGGGGTCAAAGAGTTGAAAAATTACTAAATAATGCTCTAGAAAATTATAAATGTGGAACATCAGCTTATGTCAGCATACAGAACATAGAAAAGAAAGAGGTAGGTGTCAAGAATGAGTGTAATATACTGAGCTTGGGATGAGGAGTAAGAGGGAAAAAGTTAATTTTAAAAGCAGTCTTGTTATACTGTTGAATTTGTATCAGTGATTCTCAACCTATAGTGGGACAGGAATGAAATTTTTAATTTTTATTTCAAAGTCAGCCTAAATTTATTTATCATTCATTCATTTATTTGAGGCTACGTCTCGCTATGTTGCCAGGGTAGTCTGGATTCTACGGACTCAAGCAATCCCCAGCCTCAGCCTCCCAGGTAGCTGAGATTTCAGGCACCCACCACTGCGCCAGGATGCTTTTTCAAGAACAAGTCTCGCTATGTTGCCTGGGGTAATCTTGAACCCACAAACTCAAGCAATCCCAGACCTCTTGCCTCCCAGTGCTTGGACTACAGGCACGCGCCACCATGCTGGTGTCAGCCTAAATTTTAAAAGGCTAAATAACACTGCTCAGCTGATATAAATAATCTGTATTGTGTCTTCATTGGAATTTTGGCTTTTCCTTTAGGGAAAGAAAGGGTAGTGTTCCTCAGCATATTAGTAGTCTCAACAAGATTAGACATTAAGTAGACATATCTCCAAAATAATGTAGTTTTAACATTGTCCCTTTACATAAATGATCTTTTCATAAAAGCAAGTATTTCCATGGCCAAAGCACCTCTAATTGACAGAACTTTCCTGTCAATTTAGATATATATTTTATTGCGAATTAGTAAGTTTTTATTAACTATAACAAAAGATTTTGGGCAAATCCTATTTCTCTTTTCTCAGTTTGAAATAGCCATTAAAAGTATATTGTACTTGGTTTATTCCTCAGAGTTAGCCACTATTACTCTGCCCTTTTCACCACAAGACAACTTGACATCTAGAAAGATGTGACAGTTGATTTGAGGAAGTAGGCTGTGCTAACTCTAGATTCTAGATCCCATTTCTTTTAAATTGGTGCACTCTTTGTACACATAGGACTTAGATAGACTTACTTGGATTTAATTTAAAGCTTCTTTCCTCCCTGCCTTTCTATCTAATAAACTGTTTTTCATCTCTTTCCCAAGGTTTTCAAAAAACTGGAAACTCATGAATACTTCACATTTTTATTTGATTTTAGAGGTTGTGTATTTAGAATTAATTTTTTTTCATTTAAAAGTAGAACACTTGCAATGAATTTAACATGTTCAAAGAAAGACATTTTATTTTGTTGGTAATTCAGTAAGATAACTAATGTATACTTCAAAAATACAGGTAATATTAAATTTTACCCCAAGTGTTTTTAATCCTTTAAAAATAAAATTTCTAGCAAAGAATTTTTTTTGCCCTTATAGCCAATACAAACTTTATGATAATGTTGTAGAACAGAAATGAAGATATTTTTAACACTTTGCCCATCTCTGGACATCTCTTTATAGAAAATAGACTATGTCTAATTTGTAATTAAAAAAATTTTTTTAGCTTCCCCCTGCAAGTCTACTAAATAGAAAACTTCGAGAGGCGTAAATAATTAATAAAATTTTTTAAAACATCCAAATAACAGTTAAGTTTATATCAGTGACTCCAAACCAACGTTGGAATCAGGGATGAAATTTTGAGGGTGTATTCTATCTAAATTCCTTTAGGTCATATTAATTAGGTTGTTCAATTGCATGTGAAGATTCAAGTCATATTAGTTGGTACATACATACATATATAAATATTTTTTCCATCCCAACTGCCCAAGTAAGACTCTGTGGAAAGGGCCATCTTATATTTTTCCTCCTGTATTTGTTTTTAACTGTTAGTGAAGCACTCTGCATCAGAATAGATAGTAAATATTTGTTGATTGGGTAACATGCTCACAAGACAGAAAGTAGTAAGAAAAAATGCAGCAAAATTACCCTTGTGTAGTGTGTGTGTGTGTATGTGTGTGTATATATATATATATACATGTAATTTTAATGTTTCTAGACTAATAAAAGTTACTAACATACGAAAATAGGTAGTTTTATCTCCTAAGTCAGTTTTCAGTGGTCTATTTAAATATCAATGAAAGTTTATGTTCCTTTGAGAAAAATGTTTCCTATTACAACTTTTTCTTGATCTTTTAAAATTTAGATGTTGCAAGGCCGGGCATGGTGGCGTATGCCTGTAAGCGGCAGCCTAGGAAGCCACGGCTAGGGCCTGGGATCATGGTTCAAGTCATGCCAGGGGCACGTAGCAAGACCTTGTCCCAAAAAAATAGGTGGGCATGGTGGCGCACGCCTGTAGTCCCAGCTACCTGGGAAGCTGAGGCTGGGGATTGCTTGACTCTGTGGTGTACCCTGGGCAAGGTGAGCCTGCGGTTCCATAGGCAAAAATAGCGAAGACCTAGTCTCAAAAAAAAAAAAAAATTTTTTTTTAGATATTGCTTTTATTTGAAATCTGTTAACATGGTAGGCTATAGCATGATTGCATACATTGTATCATTACTATAGCATGATTGCATACATTGTATCATTAATTTTCTGGACACTTATAATTTCTACCTCATTTTATTAAAAAAATTTATTATTATCAACTCTGTTGGCTTAAACAGTGGTTTATGATTGTGTTAAATGAATATATTTGTCATCTGCCCTCATTTATAATTAGAGAAAATGTATTTTCACTTCCATTTCATAGATGAAAACCAACAGTTAGAATCATTTACAATCTTGGAAATGCTCCTGCTTTCTTATTAGCTTTATAACTCATTATTTATATTAATAAGTCAGTTTCCTCACTGTATAATTACTGTAATGTAGAGGATTTTGAGTCAGCGCAAGGATAACTAAATCTGAATAAATGGTAGACTTCTCATATCAGAACTATGTTATATAGTAAAAACCACACATCAGAACTTCTTTTAGCTTCTGATACAGGGTCATGAATGTTAGCGTAAGCCATTTTTGCTGGAAGATTTGTCATTTTACTATTTTCATTAACTTGTATGTATCGTAATTTGTGTTTGGTTCTCAGCTTAATTGTGAAATAATCTTATGTTGTATTCTACTTGTGTTACTGAAAATATTTTAAAACCTACTTATTTCTGAAACTAATGTCCTTTACCAGTAACAGGGGGTATCACCGAAGAGCAATTTCAGACACATCAACAGCAGTTAGTTCAAATGCAAAGGCAACAACTTGCTCAACTTCAGCAGAAACAGCAATCTCAGCATTCCTCGCAACAGACACATCCAAAAGCACAGGTAAACCTGTCTTTTAATCTTGGCTGTGCCTATTCCTTTCTCTCAAAGTTATGTAGGTCGGTTCAATTTTAGTCAAGTCACAGAAAATAAATTTGATATTGTTGCCCTTGATTTTGAGGATCCAACTTAAGTGTGCTGTTAATTTTAAGAGACTAGTTTTTATTTTCTGAGAAGAACATGAGTACCAAATACAGTTATTTATAATTTTTGGGGGGCGGGGGAACCTTACTTTTTTTCCTCAATAGTATTGAAAACTCATAGAAGTAATTATAACCACTAATCCCTTCCTCTTCCTCTCCCACCCCCCAGTTTTTTTTCAAGTATATCTTTCCTAATTCCCTCTTAAATGGTATTTTAGTGAATGCACTCCATGAGCTTAGACATAGTTCTCTTGAGTTATACAGTAAAGCAAAAGCAACATAACTTCTTGCCTCTTTGAATCTCATTTCCCTGCAGAAAAAGAACGTCCCCTAGATGAAGTTGTCAATAGGCACAATTAAATGAAAATACTAGAGAGAAGAATGAAAACATTTCATACAACTAATTGCCAGATGAAACCAACCTTGTTAACACTTGATAGCAGTGCTGTAAGACTTCTTTTGGACTTCTGGTCCAAAAGCAGTCTGTACAAGAATGAAATATTGTTTTAAGGCACTGAAAACTGTGGTTGAGATGTAGATTTCAAATTTGAGTCATATGAAAAAAATAAACTGTTTTATGGATGTTGAATTTTGTTCCTCAATTCTTAAGGTAATCGTTAGCTCTATCTCAGTTGTATGCAGTGAGCTCTCATTACGTGATCTGACCTTAGTAGTTCAATACATTCTCTTGAGGTTCAGTACTCTGACTTTTGGAAATCCTTTCTCCAACAACCTGAAAATCACAGTAGCCTCTGACATATCAATAGACCTGTCACATCCATCTGGATCTGGCCCACATCCTAGGATGATTAGCCATTAGTAACAACTGACCAGATTTATACATAGTCAAGAGAAACAGCCATTGAAGTTGACTTTATTTCTTTATGTCTTTATGACCCAGATGATACTCAGCTTACTTTACTGCAAGTTTAGGACAGGATCCTTTAACACTTTTTTACTGGGGGAATTAATAGAACACCAAGGTTTTGGGTTCTGTTTCAGAAATAGGCACTTCCCAATTTTTAATCATGTCCCTGCTTCATATGCCAAAAAATAGTCTAGAAATTCTTAATCCAAGTACTTAAACTGTTAAAGATTAAAAAGAGATAGTCTCTTGGATTTGACCTATTCCTTAATATGTTAATGAGATTACTTCTACAAAATTAAGAGTTTAACTTTGTTATTTTGCAGGGCTCAAGCACCTCTGACTGTATGTCTAAAACACTTGATTCAGCCAGCGCCCACTTTGCTGCATCTGCAGTGGTTAGTGCTCCTGTTCCAAGTCGAAGTGAAGTAACCAAGGAACAGAACACTGGCCACAACAACATAAATGGTGTTGTCCAGTCTTCAGGTAAGCCTTGGTTTCATGTGATACCAAGTAGCTCAGAGTTGTAACTCACTGTATTTGATATATTTGGTTTTTAAATCCAGTGGGAAAATGTTGTTCAAGAAGTCAGTCAAAACTCTTCAGAATTTTTCTGAATAGATTTGGTGGGCTAGTTGGATCTTTTCTAGAAGTTACATACAGCCTGCTCTGCTTCCTCTTATATCCACTGAATTATTTACCTTTGTAACTCCCCACCCTGCCCAGTTTCATCAACATATTGCCAGTTGCCTCACATATTAAGAGCACAAAGCATTAACTATTGAAGTATTCATGCATTGATAAAAAGGCAAAATGTAATCTAGAATGTTCTGTTTGAAATCGAGTTTACCTACAACTCTTATATACTCATAGACCTACTTCTCTGACTTCTGATGAACTACACATAGCTATGAAATAGTCTCTCTTCTTACTACATCGAGTCCATAAAGACTTGTTCATATCATCCTTCAACTGCTGAATTCCTAGGATTTTCCATATACTGTTGATCCTTGATACCTCCTTATTGAAGTTCTTAGAGCTATAAATGCTAATGGAAGTCCTAGAATGTCCAGAAAGGAACTCTGTCCTATTATGCAGTTTCCTAATATGAAGGTAGCAAGATATTTTGCAAGACCTTTTTATATAGGCCAATGAAAAAAGGTATTTTGGAAACTATAGTGGGTGAGTCTTAATGTCCCAAAGCTGTTTTTGGAGAGGCCATTATGTGGAAAGTTAATCTGTTATGTAATTAGTGTAAAAATATTTACAGTTTCTTTTATTACTAAACTTCTAATTTTTAAAACATTTAATGTCATGGCAAGAATTAAATGATTTTTTTTTTTTCCTCTCCTTCAGGAACCTCTAAAACATTATACTCCACCAATATGGCTTTATCATCCAGCCCAGGGATTTCAGCTGTACAGCTTGTAAGGACAGTTGGCCACACCACTACAAACCACTTAATCCCAGCATTGTGCACAAGCAGTCCTCAAACGCTTCCCATGAACAATTCCTGCCTGACAAATGCAGTGCACCTCAATAATGTCAGTGTTGTTTCTCCAGTCAATGTGCATATCAATACACGGACTTCAGCACCATCGCCAACAGCCTTAAAACTTGCCACAGTTGCTGCCAGTATGGACAGAGTGCCAAAGGTTACTCCCAGCAGTGCCATCAGCAGCATAGCAAGGTGTGTGTGTGTGTGTGTATGTGTGTGTGTGTTTCAAATATTCTCTCTCCTATGGAGGAAAACGTCTTTTTTTTTTTCTTGCTCAGACAGTAGATATCTGTTGATTGACTTGCTTTGCTTTTTCATGGTTACTGATTATCTGCTTTAAAAGTCTATGATTATTTAAGTCACTAGTAAGATAGTTAAATGCAACCAGAATTTTGAGAAAACGGGGGTAAGAAGTAGTAAATTGAGAGCCATCAAACCAAAATTAAGTCATCAAAGAGTCTATTTTAAAAACATCAGTTACTTGAACACTCTTTTGTAGTTTAGACAGTCTGGAAAGTTGAAGTTATTCTAAATTTTGTGTCAGAAAACAAAATTTGTTTTCTTCAGCATCATATGCAATTAGAAAGTATTCTATGTACATTATCAAGATTGAGACTACTTTGGAATTAACTAAATCTATGATAATGTGTTTCAGAGTATATTGGGTTTTTATTTATTTATTTGTCCCTAATACAGGAGAAGAGTTAATCGGGGGACAGGGGGTGAGGGGTTGTGGAAGATTTTCATGGCTGAATAACAACATGACCATAAACGTGTAATATTAAACTATTGTGGAAAGTAATTTCAGTAATATTGTATTTCTTATGATTGCTGTTTTTGTGCATCATATTTTCCATCTATTGTAAAAATAATTTGTATTGTCAGATTTCATAAGTAATTTATCACTGACTTCTACTCAGATATTATGTTAAGATACTATCTTTCCTATATAATTAAAATCAAGTAAATGGGAAAATTAAAATTAAGTAAAAGGTTTTCTGAGATGAACAAAAACTTTCCTCAGTCCTATTATATAAAAATTGTAGAAGTGGGAAATGTGTTTGTGAGGTGTATGTTTGTTTAGTTATAGCTGCATAAAAATATATCTATAAAAACTAAATGAAAACATTCTGGAGAGTATTAATGTTTATTTCACTCTGCCTTATTATAGAGAGAACCATGAACCAGAAAGATTGGGTTTAAATGGAATAGCAGAGACAACAGTAGCTATGGAAGTGACATAACCTAAAACGTGTGACTTTGACCTGTGCTGATGGTGTGCAGTCATTCATATTCCAGCTGAATGCAAAAGGCGACTCTCTGTGGATCACAGAGCGTATCAATGGACCTAAATGGACTACAGTATATCGGATATTAAATCGATATATGATGTATATTTTGTAAAATTGGGAAAATCACTACCTTGTAAAATAGTTTATTTGTATCATCAATATTATTTCTGTTACTTGAATAGTAGATATTCATCATCATGCTTTTGCACTTGAATTTGCAACTGAATGGATTTTAAAAAATAATTCTTTAATGGGATCATGAGCATGAAATGGGATCCTGCATCACTTGTTTTAACTATTTATTTTGCCATGTTTACATTTTGTATCTTGTAAAAATAAATCCAACTTTGTGTCTAAAAAGTTAAAGATTCATAGCTAGGAAATGAAATTCTTGTAATTTTTTTCTAAAGGAACTGTAAAGTTTTCACTTGGTTCATTTTGTTTCACAATTTGACTAGATGGATTTTTTGGTAAATACTTTAGTGGCATTTCACTGTCAAATATGAAGTTCAAGGCAAAATAGTATTTTCTATTACTGTGCAGGGGAAAGGGATGGATCGATACATGCAAATTTAATGTAGTGACTCACTTTTCCATATATTTTGAATGTATATTTCTATTTATAATACCAGTTTATAAAAAATAATTACACAGAAAAATGGACTAGGATAAATTATGCATCTTGCACATTTAAGCTGTGCAGATATGGAAATTTTTCAAGGATTGCATTTTATCAGAAGACTGCATATTTTAACTGGCTTTAAAACTGTAACACACCACATAAAGGATATTTTACCAGGTATGTATTGCATTATATCATTGCAATAATTATTGGAAGTCTAGATATCGAGCCATCCCAGGTGTTGGGAGGGGGGAGGGTTGTGGCAAGATTGTCTTTTCAATTTTGGAGAGTTTTCCTGTGGCTACAAGGCAAGTAACGGGTTGGAAAAAGTCTGACTGTAAACGTTGGACACCTTCATAGTGTAGTGTTTTAGTGACTTTTTTTATACGGTTCTTGTAAATTAGATACGTGTAGTGGTGTTTCAGAATGTTTGTTTATGCACTAGTTCAGACAACTTTCCCTGTTACTTGTTCTTGATAAGTGAAAACTGCAGGGAAATAAAAATACATATCAAAACATGGACATGCTGCATATGTGTTTATTTCACAATGTGCACACAGTTTAAGTGAAAATTTAAGGGAAATGATAGCACTTAACAGCACTTTTCATTTTCACAGTGCTTTCCAAGCATTAATGAAAAGAATTATAAGAAGCTCTTCTGTGGGCATTATTGGATTTCAGATAATCCAATATAAACTACCTTTGATATGAAAAGTTCTTAAAATATTTTACAAAATATAAGTGATTTGCAGTATAACATTCATTGAAATCTCATAAATGAGCCTCATTTTTTAAATAAAAGTTTAGAGTAGAATTATATTGTAAGGGGGTTTTGTCAAGTAAGTACTGGGAAATGTAAATATTTTTAATGAATATGATTAAAACCATTTCAAACTTACATATTTTATACTTTACATTTTTTATATCTGCATTCTTGAAAGTTGTAAATTGATATGTCAGTTGGATTAATGGGCCAAGATTTCTGCTGAGAGTGGTTTTTATTCAGGTCATAAATGTATAAAGCAATTTATGGTCAAAACCATAGAAAAAAATAAATTCAGTTTCTTCATTGGTTGTGACCTAGTAGGATCCATGCTCATTTCTGCCATACTACCTCTGGAGTTAACTCACTTATATGATGATATAAAGGAAATAATTTTTGATTTGATATGTATTATGACTGTTCATTCTGCTTATAGATGGATGTATCTCCGTGTTGTTAAGAACTTAAAACAACCTTAGTGCCAATTTCAGAGAAAGCTTTTTTTTTTTCCATTTTACTGAAGTAAAGCATGAGTGAATTTGCTTTATGTGATCTTTCTGTTATAAATCATACAAGTAAAACAAAAGAAGAAGAACTCAGTTGTGAAGTTTCTGGAAATGTGACAAATCCAGAACTTATCAAAGACTGATGACCAATTTATTTGTTCATTTTAAAGTAAAATAGAAAAATAAGCCTTCCTTTGATGGTTGCAACTGTTTCATGGATGGCATTTCACTTATTCACACATTTTTTTCACTGCCTTAAATGATGGATAATTGTTTTTACCTTATTAAAGAATATTTCTTTTTTTTCCCTGAATCTCCACTGGGCAGTACCATCATCTCTCGGTTTTCTGAGGAAACTACGGATGGTACTTGCAGTTTTCATTGGGCTTCTAGAAACCTTAAAAGAGTGGTTTTTTTTTTTTGTTTGTTTTGTTTTGTTTTGTTTTTTTTCAGAGAGTGAGTAGTAGATTGGTTTTTTAAACAAAAGTGTAACACAAGCTGGGATATCATAAGTATAGATTAAGATATTTATAATCTTTATGCCTTTCTAAAGAAAATACTTTCCCAATAACTCAAGATCATCATAATGATTATTATGGTGTAGTTCTTAAGTATATTTGAGATTGTATTGCATATCTTTCTTTTACAAAAGACCAAGAGAAAAATAAATATATATGTAAAGCACATTTTTAAAATATGACACATATTCTGTCTTTTAAAAAAAACAAACCATGTACTACACTATTTGCAACTGTTTAAATGTCTACTGCCAAGGTTATATTTTGGAGCAAGAGTAGGAAGGGCAGCTAACATTACAGAAAGTTCTGAGTATGTATTGCTCTATTTGAGTATACTTTTGAACAAATACTTATACTTTAGCAAAATCCATGGGTCATAAGTAATACACTTTTGACTAAAATGTTTTACTGTCCCATAACTGATTTGGCAAACTACTAAATTTCTAAAGTTTTAAGCATGTCTTGAGTAATTCACTAGTATATCTTGTAAGAAAAGATGTATTTTTCTTTGTTAGTCACAACATAATATAGCTAACATGGAGCTTATAGAATTCTTAGTGACTTTCTCGTGTAGTCTTAATATGTGAAAGATGCTATTGTTTTCCCCATTTTATAGAACAGGAAAATGGAATTTAGAGAAGCTAGGTAATTGCCCTGTGTCACATATTTGGTAAGTTACTGAGCCAGGTAGTAAACTGAAGTGGTCACTCTTGTAACTACTATCTCCCATTTTGAAAACCGGTTACAGAGGTTGTAATCTAAAGAACAAAATAAATATTAAAAAACAAAAGCATGAAGTTAAAACATGAAAGTATTCAAAGATGTACTTATTGTACTTCTTCATCCTCTCACCAGTGACATCTAGCAGAGTTTAAGTTTCATTTAGAGAACAATTCTTGACCATTCTTAGACCACCAGGCAATTAATGTTTTGTCTTTTGTCGCCAGACAGAGCTCTAATTGACTTTTAGCTGTTTGTGAAACAAACCCAAACCGGTGTATTTGTTTTTCAGACTTAGCCAATAAGTGCTGAAACTCTCAATCAGCACAACAGGATGGGGACTTGATCTGGACCAGGACTTCAGTCATTTTCGTCCATGCTGGACCCGTTTCCCCTTTTCTACATTGAACAAGTCCCTGAGACTCCACAAAGAAGGCCACACTTGAGAAGCTTGATGGAGGTGTACACGTGCACCTGTTTGTCGTTGGTTCTCACCAAGGAAGTGAACCATGTAGAGTTAAGACCGCAGTTAGTTGAGCTTTTTTTTTAAACTATGAAGTCACTGTCATCAATGCTGAGGAGAATGGCAATTGCATTGTGTAACGCAACTTCATGCAGAACTAAAAATCCTACATTGACAATGTCTTGAACTCAAAAATTTCGTATTTTTCAAAGGAAGTGAAAATAGGGAAATAAAAGAATAACAGTTTGTAGACCTGAGTTTTTATCAAACTATCTGCCTAATTTAACCTACTAGAGAATTTTACCTTCATATCTCTGAACTTGTCACAGAACAAATGAGTGAAATTAGAAAGCACCTAATATCTCTACTAGTTCTGATGCTCAAAAAGCAAATCCTCTCACCCACTCAAAGTTGGTTATATTGCTTTCCAGAAAAACCATCTTCTATTATCCATTGACACCTGCACCGCACCATTCAAAAGCACGAGTACTAAGTCAGACCCAAACTACCTTCCATATCTCCCTCTTGTCAGGAGGAGGGACTACTGTCAAACATGGGATTTTGGCGGAGGCTTGCAAAACTAGTCATCTTAATCCTGTGGAGAGAAACATACAGTAAGCCACCTATTTCTCCAGCAGTGATATGTTTAGTACAGAATTTTAAGCGTGGTCTGTCTCAGAATGGAGTTATCTATGTATGTCACATCAAGTTTAAGGGTCCTTTATGTAAAGACATCTTGGGTTTATTATGTTTGGTTTTGTTTTTTTTTGGTTTTTTGTTTTTTTTTTGAGACTAGGTCTCGCTATTTTTGCCCGTGGAACTGCAGGTCCACCTTGCCCGGGGTACCACAGATTCAAAACAATTCCCAGCCTCAGCTTCCCAGGTAGCTGGGATTACAGGTGCGCACCACCACACCCAGCTATTATTTGGGGAACTAGGTCTTACTATTTACCCCCGGTGGCACTCAAACCACAATCCCTGGCTCCAGCTGCGTCTTCCTAGGCTGCCACCTACATGCGCCACCATGCCTGGCCAGCATCTTGTTCTTATGAAATCTTGTTTAGAATACATTGCAAGTTTGAATATAGCCCTACTTTACTCATTGACTAAATTTAGTAACTTTCAGATCAAGATGATAAAATACCTCTGAATACTGACCTGCCCTCAGAGAACTGTCTAGGGTTCTCTAGTTATCTGTCATTGCACACAGAATTGTTTCATCTTCAGTAAGCAAATGATTTAAAGAACAGCACATTGTGAAAACAATGACATTTTCAGCTTTAAAAACCTTAAACCACTAGAACACAGGACGTTTTCTTTGTCCAGTCCACTTTGCTGCATCTCAGGACACCAAGGCTCTTGGGCACACAGCTCCTGTCTTACACTCTGCCTCGTACATGCTCTTACTGCCATAAGTAAATTTTAGTGACCAAGTGAACTCAAGGATAGTGAAGATGTAGAATTCCAGCTTTTAACATAAGTCATCTGTATTACCTCCCATTAAGCAGAAACCTGTTACAAACAAAACATTACGTAAAGGTTAAGGGTCTAACACTACTGAAATCAAGACAGCAGCTCCTCTCTGCAAAACCTGGAAACTTAAGGAAGAGTTCCTTTCTAAGCTTCCTCTGGTTGCAAATAAAGTTCCTTGTGAACGGCGAATATATACCAGTTTGTTTCTTCAAAGGGAATAGTGGAAAGAGTCTGCTCTCTTCGCAGTCCTAAGTCTGTCTCTAACTCAGAACTGTAATCACATTTGTAAAACCCTTTCACTTTTGCCAATCGCCAGTAGTTAGAAGCAGATCACAGACCTTGCCCACACTCATGAGGGAATTGCACAAAGGCATAGCTATTAGGAGACAAGAATTAGAGGGTCACCTAGGTTATCTGCCACATCCATGTTGTTGGATTACACAACCTCTCATCCCACCCCACTATCTCTCACCCCAGTCTTCCCCACATCTTGATGTCTTAGATTAACTGTAAAGAGCTGGCTGCAGGGTGCGAGAAAGGACAGTGAGATTGCATAGCCAAAGGCTGTGGCTTTACTGGAAGCATGGTCAGTAGCAATTTTATGATCTCCCCCCACCAGTCCTTATAAAGGCTTTAGATAAAGGGAAAAAAATGGCCAAGAGAATGTTTTATGACCAATTAACAAGGAAGACACATGGCTAAATACACGTTCCCGCGAGATAATTGCGGGCAGGGCATTAACCCATAAATTTGCTGGTATCTCCCAAGGAATTTTTCTTAAGGTAAACATTGGAGGAATGGCAATACTGCTGCCAACCGGAGATCTGTCATGCCGTTCCTTGTTCAGTGTTCTGAAGACAGAAAAGAGTGGAATGAAGTGTTCTTCATTCCCTGCCTGAGCCCTGCTCGATCTTAGCTCACAGCCCCTGATAATTAACCAATAGAATTACATATTTTTATAAACAATTTAAGGTTTTGCTAGTGCAGACATTTGGTTACTTTTGAATCATAAATTCCTCAATCTTAGATGTGGGGCAGGAGTTGTTCAGGTCTGTTTTGGAGGTAAGATGGCTGTCCACACAAAATCCTTGTGTTGAGATTAGCTAAAAGAAATAAAAGTGGACAATATGCTGGGGAGCAAGGGGAGAGCAATAGAAGTTAAGGGAATTCGGATTTCCTTTAGATGAACTATGCAGAGATGGCGTACAAGTGGATAGAGATGAGTCATTTTGGTTGCTAAGGAAATGGAGGTGATAAAAGTTCAGTAGTGAGGAGGTAAAAAGAATAACATGGCCAGAAAGCCTCAGTTTAAGTCCCATTCAGTACTTCTGTCATTCAGAAGCACCTAGGAGAGCCTGTGAAAACACAGATCTGTGAGTCCCATCCCAGTTGGTATATCCATCAGGATCTCCAGAAATGAGTTAGGATGCCAGAATTTTTTCATTTTAAGTCTTTTGTTTACTTGTGTAGTTGATTGGTTTTTGTTTTTAAGCTCACCAGATGGTGTTTGTTGGTTGCACTTGAGATTGAGAATGAGTAGTCTAATTCTGTTTATTAGTTGTGACTGAAAACTTTACAATTTCCTCAACCAGGAGGAGGGGTTAGTGATTTCCCTAGTCCCATTAGTTTCTCTAAGCAAGCTCCCTGGCCACTAGGAATAGTGCTAATTGTAAAGAATTCTTTATAAAGCTTTTCCTGTTCCTTTAAGGGCTTGAGAGAGTATGCATTATAAAGATAATTCTATTTTGTGCGCAGTTCATTATAGATTAAAACTGTGGTTACTTAAATGCGGTGGGTTTTAAATGTAACTCACACCTTCCCATTTCAAGCAATGAGTTCCCAAATTGCGCCCAGAACATCAAGATGTTCAGAAAGAATTGTTCCCCTTGTGATGCTGTAATCACCACTTCTAAATGCCTGTTAATTAGCAGTGCTGGAGAGTTGCAGGTTCTAGACCAAGGCTGTCAGTGTACATTTTCTGACTGTATATTTGTTACCGTAACATTTAACTGCAAGAACAAAATTACTATCTTTAAGAAAAGGTTTTATGAGAATTTTGTTTGCCTAACCTTTGCATAGCATCTTGAGGCTTCTTTTTCCCAGGAGTTCTTTAACTCTGTACCTTCCCTGCCATGAATTTGAATGCAGTCTTTACTCTGATGAATGGTAAGTCACTTTTCTCTTTAGGTCTGAATTCCATTCTCCTACACCCTATGCATTCTTGATCACCATTTAAAAGTCTCATACTGTCTCAAGTTTAACTAACTATGTGACCTCTTTTGCCTGCATGTTCCCAAACCAGTTACCACACACCACTTCTCCATCTCACCAACATTCACCCTAGTTTGCATCTGAGATCCATTGTGGTTAGAATCCATCAAGTCTAATGACATGAGCTCCAAAATATTGAATCCATTTATTTTCCTCATCCAGACCACTACCATTCCTTGTACTGCAGAAGCCAGATGACACCTCCCTACTTCCAATCCACATGATAGCAAATATGGTCCTTTAAAAATCAGTTTATCTCAACTGTCTCCTAAAAACTCTCCCAATTGCTTCTCATTACATTAAAAAAATCAAATTCCTATTGTGACTGTAAAATCTTTCATACTTGCTGTCCCTCTCCACACTCAATCTGTAACACTTCCTCCTTCACTCACCTCACTGGCACCCCACTGGTGCATCCAGACATGATGTTAGTAAAAGTTGTCTTGCCTCGGTGTCTTTGTACATGGATGTTCCTTGTGCCTTGACTACTCCATTATTTGCCTGTTTATGCCTTGTCTTTTAGACTCTGAATGCCCCGATTTTAAAAAGGGTTCCCTCTGGCTTTAACTCCTCTGTGATTCTGTGCTAGCACCTTGTCTCTGGGTGCTATGAAAGAAATAAGTTTAACTACAGCATTTGCCTCTTTACTCATCCTTTCAGGTATCTTGTGAACCTCACCATAGGAGGGATAATTCTTCATCCTGTGCTCAGCACTGGCATGGGGAAAAAATATTTGTGGAATAAATAAGTGGATGAATAACAATTAGTACTGTCATTATTGAGAGTTTCTATTTTCATTTTTATTATTTTAAACTAAAATATGGTGTTCACTAAACATTGTCTCATTTTCTTGTTCTATTTTCCTAATAGACTTGAAACCTAAACTAATTTATGCTGGATGGATGACCTATAACCTCAGAAAATGGTTTTCTTTGTAAATTTCCCATATGAAGTTGCCATCATCTTTAATCCATAGTCTAGCAGATGGTTGTGGGTGGTTGGTGGCAGAAAATAGTCTTTGTTTTAAGATTCTCAAGAGCTATTTTTTCGCTCATATTTATACAGATTTAGCAGTTTTGTTCAAATATAAGAAAATCTGGGAGCAGATTGGATAGCTGCTGGTTTTGTCATTGTGTTTGTGAGCTAGAAATATTTGTTCATCAATGATTGCTATAAGATTCATCTCCAGAATTTGTGACTAATCAATGTTTTCTTATGCACTGTCTTTTCTGGGTGTATTTTGTCAGAAACCAGGTTTCAACACAGTTATCAGGAATGTAGTGAATTATAAAGCTTTCCATTTATGCAAATTTAGAGGGAGGATCCTTGCTCATATGAAAGTCACATCAGATGTTTGCCAAAAATTGCAAATAGCATTTGTAGCCAGCTGTTAATGTTTAGCACAGTTCTTACAGATGTAACTTGACAGGATTAATTTTTCATTTGTAAATCATTCTATGTTGCCTGTTTTCCTCAGTCTTCATGATTGTAGGTGAAATGTGTTTCACTGTTTATGAATGAAGAACAGCACTTTTGTCAAGGGCCTTTACCCTTTTCCATTCTGACTTGAAGAATCGATTGCATAAACTTCTTGAAACTAAAAAAGAATCTTATGTAAGATCTAATCTAACAGTCTTATTTGACATGTGCAGAAACTGGGACCTAAAGAGGTGAAGAAGCTGGTACAGAGTCACTGTCCTAGATAGTGACCAGTATGGGACTTAACCTTAGAAGGGGGCAAATTCCTGTGTGCTTTCTGAACAAAAGGTGACCCAACAAATGATTATTTAAGTGGTTTTAGCTCTTGGTTGTAAGTCTTAAGTTTGAAAGTGTCAGAATTTTATTAAAAAATAATTCAGTGGTTTATTATAAATATAGGTTGTGTGCCCTTAAAAACTGTGCCGTAGGCTGGGCACGGTGGCTCGTGCTTGTAAGCTTCAGCCTATGAAGCGGCCAGGGCTAGGGTTCGCGATTCGAGTCCCGCCTGGGGCCCGCAGTGAGACCTAGTTCCAAAAAATAGCTGGGCGTGGTGGCGCGCGCCTGTCATCCCAGCTACCTGGGAAGCTGAGGCTGGGGATTGCTTGAGTCTGTGGTACCCCGGGCAACAAGAGCCTGCGGTTCCACGGGCAAAAATAGCAAGACCTAGTCTCAAAACAACAACAACAACAACAACAAAACTGTGCCTTAAATAGCATTTTAAACATTCTGTTGCAATTTTTGTTAATATTTGAGATTATCACCTTAAAGTAGAAACCCATTGTATTATAGTGCACAAATTTTTTAAACTACAAGGCTGCTTTTTTACACTTATTAATTTGATTACATTTCATTGAATTACAGATACTAATTTGCATGTATTTAACTATATAGAGACCCCTGCTTTTTTAAAGTTTGGAAATACTTTTAAAACTTAAGCCATTGAGTTTGTAAAATGAAAGCTTTCATTACTATCTTTTTTTGATAACAGAAGGAAATCTGAAGAGATTTTCGCTTTCATGATAAAAGTGAAAAAGCAAACCAGCATTCATTCAGCATTTGTTTTGCAGCGGCTGTAACAGAGGCAACACACATCCCTGACTGGAGAATGGTACCACCAAGCTTCTTCCCTTGAAAAACTCTCTAGGTGTGTATATTACAGCATTCCTGTTTTTACTCTGTTAGTGTTATTTTAAGTTTTATGTGTTACTTGATGTGATGTGGTGGGTTATTTTAGGGTTGAGAATGCTCAAATTTTTCTTCATGAATTGATGTAATTGCTTCATTGCTTTATATCACTTTAGCTTATGAAATGTTTTCAGGAACACTCTACTTTTGGATAGCAGAGGAAACTTGTATCTTTCAAATTAGCATTTCCACTTGAAAATCTGAATAATATGCCTCCTTTTGATTTTATTTTCTAATTTTTCAGAATATCTGAATTTTTTTATTCCACAACAATTAAACATGTTTTGTATTTGAGATACTTGGGTATTATTGGGGATATAAAGTTTTAAGATTTTTGTCACTCTGGAAAACACATTAATACACATTAATACCATTAGGGAGGATGGGGACAAATCAACCAACCTGTAGGTTTTCTTGCCAGCTCCTCCTCCTGCCAGATGGAAGGTTTGGATCCTTCCAACATGATACCTACATTCTAGGACTTCACATTACTACTGAAATAAAATTTAGACTCACTAACCTGAACTTCACAGACTTTTTAGATCTGCTTCTCACCTACCCTTTAAGTTTAATTAATAGAGATCCTCTCCTATGGCCAAGTATCCTTCTTGGTCTAGCTGGTATCCGTGAAGCTTACTTTTACCACAGAGCCTTTGCACGCCGCCCCTCTGGAATACTTGTCACATCTTCATATAACTGATTACAGCTCCTCCCCATACAGTTCTCCAGCCACCTTTTCTAAAATCTGCAATTCAACTATCACTTCACCCTGTTGTGTTTTCTTCATAGTATATATGCTACCTAACTTTAACTTGTGTATTTGTCCAATTACCTGTTGCCTGTCTTTCCTAAACTGCCAGTATCATTAGAGCTGAAACAAAGCTATCCTCATCACCTCATGCAGTAGTCTGGGATATAGTAAATAGTTCCTGAATAAATGAGTGAATGTTGGTGGTTGGCTGATTATATCAGTATTTCCTGAGAAGCTAAGAAAACCCTGAGTTCCCCAGGTGCGGTGGCGTGCGCTTGTAATCCCAGCTATTTGGGAGGTGGAGGCTAGTGATCACTTGAGCCCACAGGTTCAAGACTTCCCTGAGCAACATAGTGAGACCTAGTCTCAAAAAAATAGCCGGGTGTGGTGGCACATGCCTGTAATCCCAGCTACCTGAGAGGCTGAGGCTCAGGATCACTTGAGTCCGTGAGTTCGGGATTACCCCAGGCAACATAGTGAGTCTAATCTCTTAAAAAAGGAAAAGAAAAAAGAAAACCCTGAGTTCTCAGCTATACCTCCAGAAGGTCTCATTTATTCTACAGTAAGTGTTAGTAGTCTGGTTTTAAGCCCTTCCTCCTCACCCACAAAAAAATCCTTAACATGTAACCAGGTCTAGAAACCAGGATGTTAACGTGCAGTGAAAATTTCATATAATATAATGCAATGAAAATTTCATCTTTTTATAGCTGCATACAACTATTGTGAGACTATATCATTATCACATCCACATTGCTGAACATTTGGATTGTTTCCTATCTTTTGTTCCTACAAACAGTGCTGTAATGAGCGCACACTTTTTCTGTAAAAGGCAAGATAGCAAACATGTTTAGCTTTTTGAGTCAAGAGGGGAAAATTAAGGCTATTATGCCAATACATAAAACAAGAGAACAAATTTAAAAAAAAATTACTGATGTTCAAAATTCTTTGCTGAAATTAAATTTCATTAATTTTTCATTTGTCATAAAACATTCTTATTTGGGTTGTTTTGCCCACTTAAGAAGGTGAAAATTATTCTGAGTTTACAAGCATTATAAAGACACAGCTGTCCAGATATGCCCAGCAATGTTACATTGTTTGTCAACACCACATAACATGTAAGGAATGCCACTTTTTTTTAATAAGCTATGTCATTTCTATCTGTACCGGTAAATTCTTGGAGTAGATTCCCAGAAATATGGCTATTGAGTTAGAGGATAAATGCATTTGCAAGTTTGACGGGTGTTGAAGAAGGTGGTTGTGCAATTTTACACTCACCAGAAATATTTGAGTGTCTATTCCTACTCCACCTCACTGATAAGTGTCTTGTTAAGCTGACAGGTAGGAAAAAAATGTTATTTCAGTGTAAGTTTAGATTTATTTTATTATTAAAGAGATTAAGTGTCTTTTCACATATTTAAGGGGCACTTTTATGTTCCTTCACCAGTCTTAATTTCTAGGCATGCTTTCTAAAAGCTAGTACCTTCTGATACTAGTTGCCAGTGTATATGTTCTGACCTTGCTTATGTATTTTTTATCAATCAAATTTTGTTTCTTTTAAATTTATGTAGTCAAATCTATCAATTTTTAATGCCTTTGGTTATTGAATCATGGTTAGAGAGGATTTCCCCTTGTTACCTTGTTACCTTCTAAGACTGTGTCTTATTATTCTTTTTATGTTTAGATATTGATTCTTTTGCAAATTTATTTCTTACAAATGAAGTGAGGTATAGATTCAGCTTTATCCCTACAGTTGCAAACTTTTGTTAATAAATTCATGTTTTCATCACTGATGAGCTACTGCCTTTATATTCTAAATCCTTCTATATTTTGGAATTTGTTTTTTCTTTTCCATTGGTGTTATCTAATCATTTGCCAATTCTTTACTGTTTAATACTTGAACTTTACAGTATTTTAATATCTGATAGAGATACTATCCCATCATCACTCTTCAGTTTTTGCCCTTTTTTAGTCTACTTCAATTTCCAGTAGCAGCTTTAAGCAGTCTTATTTATAATATCTTTTTTTGTCATGTTGAGGGATTTTGACCTAACTTCCTCTCTGTATGATATTCAGATAGGGATACCTTTCTTTGTGTTTTAATTATTCAGATAAAGTTTTTTTTTCTGTTTTTTGAAATGGCATTTACATAATGAAATTAGCTATTCTAAGGTGAACAGTGGTAGTTGGTACACAATTCACAGTATTGTGCAACCACCACCTCACCTAGTTCCAGAACATTACAAAACAGCAAAAGGAATCCCCACCACCACTTAGTACTCACCATTCCCTTCTACCTCCTGCCCCTGGCAGTCATCAATCTGTTTTGGTGCTATGAATTTACCTATTCTAAATATTATTTATAAATGGAACCTCATGTGACTTTTTGTGTCTGGCTTCTTTGACTTATTATGTTATTCAGATTTATCCACATTGTAATATATCTCAGTATCTCACTCTTTAATGGCTATATAATATTGCATGGTATTTATAAATGACAACTTATCTATTCATTTGTTATGTTCTTTTAGGGGTGTTTCTCAGCTTTGTGATAATGCTGTTGTGAATAATGCTGCTAGGAATGTGTGTGTATGTGTATTTGTTTTATTACCTACTTTCAATGGCAGGATGGGCTTGCTGGATCGTAGGATAATTCTATCTAAACTTTTGGGAGAAGCACCAAACTATTTTCCACAGTAGTCAAACCATTTACCATACCCAACAGCAATATATCAAAACTCCAGTTTTTCCATATCCTCACTGTTTTCCTTCTTTAAAAAAATTATAGGCCGGGCACGGTGGCTCATGCCTGTAAGCTTCAGCCTATGAAGCGGCCGGGACTAGGGATCGCGGTTCGAGTCCCGCCTGGGGCCCCTAGCAACACCTAGTTCCAAAAAAAATAGCTGGGTGTGGTGGTGTGCGCCTGTATTCCCAGCTACGTGGGAAGTTGAGGCTGGGGATTGCTTGAGTCTGTGGTCTCAAAAAAAAAAAAAAAATTATAGCCAGCAGCAGTGGCCCGCGACTTTAATCCCAGCCGAGGACTCAGGAGACTGAGATTGGTAATCCCTTGAGTCAACGGGTTCAAGACCCACCTGGGGGCAACATAGCAAGACCTAGTCTCAAAAAATAGCTGGACGTGGTGGTACGCACCTGTAATCCCAACTACCTGGGAGGCTGAGGCTGAGAATTGCTTGAATCTGGGGAACCCTGGGCAATGAGAATCTGTGGTTCTCTGGGCAACATAGTGAGACCTAGCCTAAAAAAATTAATTAATTAATTAATAATAACCATTTCATATTTGTGAAATGTTATCTCAGTATTTTAATTTACATTTTCCAAATGATTAATGAAATTGAACATATTTTTACGTGCTTGTTGTCCACTTGCTTTCCTTCTCTAGAGAAATGCCTATTCAACATCCTTTACTTTCACTTCAGCTGGATTGTTTGCTTTATTATGATAAATCATAGATATTCATGGTACTAGATCCTTATAATGTTTTTAGGATTTATCTATATTGTAGTATGTCTCAGTCATATGATTTGCAAAGATTTTCTCCCATTTAGTAGCTTGTCCTTTCACTTTCTTGATAATGTGCTTTGAAGCACAGAAGGTTTTAATTTTGATAAGGTTCAATCTATTTTCTGCTGTTATTTGTCTACCACTTTTCTACCCAAAGTGGGTTCCAAGTTAGGTAAACTGAAACAAAACGCCCAAGTCCATCCTTCAGGCAACCCCTGTATGAGAACAGATAGACACAACTTTGCAAGGTTAATTCACCTCCTGGAACCAGAGACCAGACTCCACGCTGGGGGTGTGAGAGCTGTTTTCAAGACCACCAATAGGCTACTGAGGCAGGTAGATTGAGGCCAAATGAAAACACCAAGTTCTTCACCATTTTAGGTTACCTTGTCATGCTGCAGGTTCATTTAATTTCTGTGAATCTTTGTTTTCCAGAAAAGACATTTGATTCTGAAATTTTTTGCTTGATTTTTTTGATGTTTCTGTGAAGAAGTAGGTCCTCGCAACTGCCTATGTCACCATTCCATTGATATTTGGCAGATAAATTTTTGTCAGATGCTTTATTTGTAATCTTTCTCACATTGTTTTGGGTGCATATCTTGATCCAGCATAGAGCTGTGCATTGATTTCAACGGGTCACTTAACCTCATTACATGTTTTGATGTGAAAGATTTTTGCTTCATCTCTCTCATGATATTTTATGTTTATTATTTGTCTACCTATTTGTAAAGGTGTTTATTTCGTCATGTGATCTGCTTTCTTTGTTAATTTTTATCATAATATTCCTCTCTGTGTTAGGAAGTCTTCAGTTCTTTTGGTTTAGCGGCTGCCTTTGCATTTATCTTTATATAATGCCCTACATCATTCTTTTTTAAAGTATCACCTATTAATTTCCTACTGTGAGTAATGGTTTTAATTTGCCTCTCTTCCTTGCTCTGTTACCCTCTCCCTTCTCTGTCACCCAATTTCAGTCAATTATAACTTTGTTTTAGAGTAAAAATGCTCAAACTTCTGTGTGATGAATGATGTCCTTTGACTCCCCGCTATTTCACAGGTGACTATTACTGCACTTACTTTACTTCACACTTTCTCTCCTATTTTTGTGAGTTTTATCATTCCAACATTAGAATACATTGCATTCGATTAGAGTACAATGCATTAACCCCTCATTTTAACCTTTATTTTAATTATTATAATTCTTAATAGTCAATAGATTAAGGATAACATTTTTCAAGAAATCTTGGTTATTTTATTAATTTTTCTTTTCATGTGATTTTTAGAGTTGGTTTCTTAGATTTAAAGAAAACTTCAGGCAATTTGCTGGTAATTATATTGAATCTTAGATAACATGAATGGAATTTACCATAAATATCTTTGAATATTTGTTCTTTTACTTGCTGGTAGGCATGTTTTTAGTTCTTGTAAACTATTTGGAAAACCAGTATTTCTTCATTAATCAACTGTATGTTTTTTGCCATAGCACTGATGAGTATCCTTGCCTTTACTTCCTCTCCTTCCTCCTCTCTGCACTTACCTAGTCCCTGCTCCTCTAGTGCACCTCAATACTGCTAAATGGCCACAGGCATCGTTTGTCTGCTTATCTCTGGCCAGTGATCACACTAGCCAATTTGTCATCAGAGCTAAGATTATACATTTTAGTCTTTACTGAACCGTGTATTTAATAAGTGCAGCTATTTTTAATGAGGCTGTGACTTCAGCCAGACACTAATGGAACTAAACTGCCAGTGGGAGAGGAGACAACTCAAGACAGTGTTGGAGTAGAACTTCCAGTAGGTAGCAAGTGATGAAATGTGAGAAGTGAGGAAAAGCGAGGTCCATGATTTCCTCCTCCCTGAGGGTCCCCTGGTTGCATCCCAGGAACCTTTTGATTTCCATTCCCTGCTCTCAGAGAAGGCACATCTGATTTGGGCACCTCGCCCTCAATTCTGTTCTTCCCATTCTCCCGTTCTCTCTCTCAGTTCTGCACCTGTGTCCTCATGTCCTTTGGGTCTCTTTTGCCACCTTCCAACAATGAAGTCTTACACTTGATAGCCTACTGTTGCCCACAAATGCTATGTGAATAACATGTTAGTTATAACATATGTTACTGTATTTGTAGCGTCTGGGGCAGGTCAGGGTGGTAGAATCAGACCCACAATATAGATGGCACTGGTATGGCTAATAAATTCATACGTTAAACTGAATGCATCAAAAATGAATGCATCAAAGCCATGGTAGGTCAGGCCCTCTCTTTCCTCTGGGCTTTGCGTATGCAAATATCTCAGCTAGGAATGCTGTCCTCTGCTCAGCTACCTCTTGGGTTCTAACATTTTCACTCCTAGAGGAGGCCTCCTCTGACCTTTTTCTTTTTTTTGAGACTAGGTCTCCCTATTTTTGTCCATGGAACTGCAGGCTCACGTTGCCCAGGGTACCATGGACTCAAGCAATCCCCAGCCTCAGTTTCCCAGGTAGCTGGGATTATAGGTGTGTGCCACCATGCCCAGCTATTTTCTTTGGGACTAGATCTCTCTGTGTGCCCCCCCCACGGGACTCAAACCACGATCCCCTGGCCCCAGCCCTGACTTCCTAGGCTGCCACCTACAGGCACGCGCCACCATGCCCAGCCTCCTTTGACCTTTTGATGAGACTCCCTGTCTTTGTTTCTCTTTACTAGCACTGTAATTCATTATAAAGTCACCTCATCTGACTCTAAATTATCTGAGGGCAGGGAGGGAACTCAGGTGCCTTGCACAGCAGTGCCTGCACACATAAGACCTAAGAATACCCTGTTGGACTAAATGAGTTATTCTGCTAATGGGAAGGAAAACATTGTTGCCTTTTTAGGATAGTCTCTCCTCTCAAGGATGCAGAATGTTCTCTTTCCCAACTGAAGTACCTCCGCGAAGGGGTCACACACTGAGTTCACATTAAGGATGTGACCCAGAATTTCAGATGACATTTACAAAGAGGCCTGCGCTTCTCCCACCCTTGATGAAAGTGTGTGAGAACAGAGGGGGAGAGGGGGGCTGTGGTACCTCGTCTCTGGAGCTCTGCCAGCTCACTTTCTATACATGGCCCACCTTTGCCCTGCTCAGACCATTAGGGTCCCACAAGTGATCCTACTGGCAGTTTTGTACCTGTCCTCAGCACAGAAAACCTTGGCCCATATCCAATATACCCACCACCCTCTGGATTAACTGAGCTTTTCTGCACCTGACACAGGGCCAGACCACCTGGATCCAATGCCAAGAAACCTCTTGTACTAATTGACAACCACATTCCCAAAATGTCTAACCTTGAGGATGTCTGTGAGTCACGCACTGTTCCCAGTATTGGCAGTCATTCGAGACACTGCTTGGCCACTCAGCCTGGTGGGCACTAGGCTGTTTAAAATCCTACTTCTGGTCCCTCCTCTTGTCCTTTGCTATCTCTGGTCTCTTCCAGACCTGGCCATCCAGCAACACTCAGTCCAGGCCTAGGAGCATGAGCTGTGGATTCTAGGTGGAATCTCCATGGGCTGTAGCAGCCAGGAAATGGTGCCTTGTGGCTGTTGATGGGCTGCAGGAACGGAAGCAGTCTTCTCTCTCTGCTTGTTTGATCATTAATTTTTTTCAACGATATGAGCATCTCCTCTTAGCCCAACCACATTCTCCTAGATCCTGATGAGTGTATGCCAACCCCAATAAAAAGTGTTTCCTTTTTAAAAGGGGAAGGTATGCATTATGTTTGCTTTGTTACCACCTGTCTCCCAGGGCATCCCACGTTTTTACTGTTTGGGGTTTTACTTTAGACCATTGTTAAGTGTCCCACACTGCACAACAAAAACAGAAAGCAAGCTGCATCAGTTATTTTAAATTTCCTAGCAGCTAATTTTAAAAAAGTAAAAAGACACAGATGAAATTCTAATAGTGTATTTTATTTAACCCCCAGTTATAACCTAAGATGTAATTAATATAAAAATAATGAGACATTTTACATTCTTAGTCTGTCTAATGGAAGGCTGTTGTATATGCTTCTGGCTTTTAATATTCATATTTTTAAAAACAAATAAAATGTACCATTTCACCCCTCAGTCACACTAAGCCTGTTTCAAGAGCTCATGAGACAGATGTAGCCAGGGGCCCCTGTGCTGGACTGCACAGCTGAGACAACTGGGAACCAAGTGGTAGGGGTAAGTTAGTAGGTGAGCTTTCAGGTTTCTACTCATGAGCCTATGTACTAACCATGTCTTTTGCACTGACCCAATTCCTAGAGATAGCAAACAGTTAATTCACCTTCAGCATGCTTTTCATATACACCAATTCAGAGCCCACACCCCAACTTCCTTTAAGGAACTCACAAACTCTAGCACTCCTCAACCAGAACCAGACACCAGATAGTTAGGTGTGGAGTGTGCCTAGAGCCAATGATTCAGATGAACCTGCCCTAAGCCGCTAGCCTCGCTGTGCCCTCTTCCTCTCATGGAAGCTAGAATAAAGGTTCTTTGTGCACATTTCCTCACTCTCTCTGCCTCCTGTGCTTCCAGGGTAACCTGCAGCTTGGTGCAGCCTGCCTCTTGTTCCAGGGAACTGTAAGTATAACACATTTCTTCCATCATGACAGTCATGCTGCGTCTTTGGGTCTTACTATACCCCACTAAAACAGATCCAGTGTAACCCTAAACTGCTCTATTCTAGGGACCACCTTTCCTTTCATCCTCTCCCTTTTATCCTGATGTCCTTCTTACCTCTTAGTTCAGAGCCTGAAGCTCCTGCTTAAGTTGCTGTTTCCTGAGCAGAGCTGCCCGTTGTGCAAGCTGCGTGTTAACCAGTTAGCTTTGTACTGGGTGAACCCCAAGAGGCCCAGTTTGCTATGGACCAGGGACCCCATTCACCTCCCTGGTGCCAACCCCTCAGGAGCCCTTTATGGTGTATTTACAGAATTTGTGCCCCTGAAACAGAAGGCCGTATGCTACTCTATAGCTGCTTTGTTATTGCCTGGAATGTATGCTTTCCTAAGAAAAATCTGCAGGAATGAATAGTTTGCACCTCTTTCTTAGTTGCTTTTTCTGCTTCAGGGTGGGGTGGAGGTGCTTCATTTCTCCCCCCCCCCAAGTCTACCCTGGGAGAAACAGGGCTCTTTCTCACCTGCCTCTTGCCTATAATTCAGCAGGGCTCAAGTGTTTCAAGACTGATTCTGAAAAGGCTAGACTACATCAATGAGTCTCAAACTTGAAGGAATATCAGAAAGGACTGAGAGGTCTGTTAAAGTGCAGATCGCCGGATCCCACCTCCTTGTTTCTGACTCAGTAGATCTGGGACACATGAATCTGCCTTCCTACCACATCCCAGGGGATGCCAATGCTGTTGACCCTGGAAACATACTTTGCAAACCTCTGCTCTAGATGTAATGCTCCCACCTGGTCCCTCCCATATGCAGCCATACTGTAGTCTCTGTTCCCCAAACTGAGGTGTTCTGCAAGGCATGATATTTAAGCATTCTGGGATGAGATTCTGTTCTGGTGTGGATCATTTTGTTTCCCCTCAGCAAATCTCACATATTCTCTTTGTCAGCCAGGAGCAAATGTCCAATATTATTTTGCATACTGTGTGTTTTGACACCCAGGTGATGGTGATGATTTTTAAAGCTCTGCCTGAGTAATAAACTCCTCTTCGTTCTTACCCTCAGCTGAGTGACATCAAGGTTCTGATTCCAGAACAAACAGGATTTTCTGCACTTATTGCTGTGAGCTGTAAACATCACAGGGAGAAAAAGCAAGAAGGGCCATATTTTAGAGAAATCTATCTCTTCCTGGCTCTCTTCCCTTCCCCACTTGATAAAGATGTTGGCTTTTCAGGAACCTCAGCTCAGCTTCTAAAAGCCACAGCAGTATCAGTGACACTGAAGAGAAATACAGAACCCCTCCCCCACCAAGTACCAGCGTTCCTTAGAGAGCTGGGAAACCATTAAATGATGGCAAGCTGAAAATTGTCAGCAGGAGAGATGATTCGCATGCAACACTGAAACCCCCATGCAACTGTCATTTCCAAGTTAGGAAAGCCTTTCTTCTGCAAGGACACCTTGGATGGCTCCCCAGATTGCTGCAGCCTCCAAACTTGAACCTGATTTTGTGTGCTGACGTCTGGCTTATGCTGCCTCCTGGGGAGGAGTAGAGGAGAGAGCAGATTTTAAAGAGCTCCTTAAATAAAAACTCAAATCATCTCCGTTTGCACAGTGGGAAACACGTCAGCCAGGCATGCTTTATCTGGTCACAGCCCACAAATGACTCAGAGAGATGGCCTCAGGGTGGCCTATTACTTAACTCTTTGTGCACTAGTGAGCCGGTCAATCGCAGAACCAAATTCTGAGCCATGCACCAGACACCAGAGAATAGACTTTGAACATGGAATCACTTTGGGAGCTTTTTGAAAACACTCTTGCTTGTTAAATCACAGACAAGTTAAATCAGGATACCTGAGGTTGGGGGCTGGGCACCAGTCATTTTGTCCCCCTCCATCCATGGAACCCAGTTGTGCAGCCAGCATTACACAGCATTGCTCTAAAGTCAGTCAGTCACTTAACAACTCAATGATGTAGGAAAACTGTTCAACTCATTTCCCTCAGTGATTAAATGTGATAGATGTTATTTGCCTCCTAGAATTGTGGTTAGTACGGGAGGTCAATGGGCAGGTACAGAAAGTTCTACACAGTAAAGGACCCACGTGAGTGTCTGATAAATTATATATTTTATTTTGAACTTTGGTTAGTAATTGAGGAAAGACCTTAGTATAGGCTAAATGAGTGGATCAAGCTTTTTCCTCCATTAGCCTGTATGACCAGCACGTGTGGTATTGTACTCTTCCCATGACTGCCTGGCCCAGTGGGTGTGCACAAGTATGAGTGGGCTCACCTGGGAGTGGGAGGAGATAGAGTTGTGATGTCATGCTGGGATAAGAGAGCATGGGCATAGAGCATGGGGGAGGAAAGAGGCAATCACACAGAGAGAAGAGAACTTAAGAGGCCAGAGAAAGAATGTGAAGATTCCTGGGGGGCTGGAGGGCTGCCTTGCCTCTCAGTCCCTCCCTCCATCTCCTATCGCAACTTGTGCACCAGCCAGAGTGGTGTATCTGTATAATTGCTAGAACCAATAAAGAACCTACCCAGATTTGGGGTGCCTGCTCTATAATTGGCATCACAGACATGCTGGTTGCATTATACCTAGTATATAGAAGCAAAGAAAAAAATAAAGGCAAACATTATTTATTTATTTATTTTGAGACTAGGTCTCACTATTTTTGCCCATGGAATTGCAGGTTCACGCTTCCCCGGGCGGGGTACCACAGACTCAAGCATTCCCCAGTCTCAGCTTCCCAGGTAGCTGGGATTACAGGTGCGCACCACCATGCCCGGCTATTTTTTGGGACTAGGTCTCGCTGTGTTGTCCCAAGCAGGACTCAAACCATGATCCCTAGCCCCAGCCGCTTCATAGGCTGAAGCTTACAGGCATGAGCCACTGCAAAAATTTAATGAATTAGGAAAAAATATTCAAATACATATTTAAGATAAAGGACTTATATTCAGAATATATAAAAATCACTACAAATCCATAATTAAAAAGTTAGTCCATTAACAATGGGTCAAAAGACTTCGACACTTCCCAGAAGATAAAAGACTAACCAATAAGTGACTGAAAATATGTTGTTGTCTTTAGTAATCAGGGAAATGCAGATTAAAATCACATCATACTGATGGCAACAACTAGAATTCATGAGACTGACAATACCAAGAATTGGTGACAATGTGGAGCAATTAAAAGGTTCTTATATTGTGAGGAAGGGTCTAAAACAGGAGCTGATGACATTTGTCTACAAAAAGACTTGTACTTGGTAGTTTGCAGTTACTTCCTTTATAGGAAATAACCCAACTGTCCATCAACTGGTGAGAATGAATAAATTTGGTGTGCCACTTGTATTAAAAATGAACAAATTGCTAATACAACAACATAGATAAAACCACAAAAGTGCAATGTTGTGAAATGAAGCCAGACACAAGACAATGTATGATTTCATTCATGTATCATCCAAAACAAAACCAATCTATGGTGATAGAAAACAAATCAATGTTAGTGCCTTAGTGAGAGGCTGAGATTTATTAGAAAGAGGCACAAGAATCTTTCTTAGGGATAGAAATGTTCATTTCTTATAGGGGAGATAGGTACATGTGACATTTTCTTGTCAAAACCTATCAACTTGTACAATTAAACCTGCATGTTTTATTGTATGTAAACTATACACAGTAAGATGTTTGTGGGAAATTTATAATAAAGTGTCACATTACAGATTGGATCTGGGAACTAGATGAACACATATCTGCCAAGCTCACCATCAGCTGTTCTTGCCCTGCTCAGAGAAGTGTGTGTCTACAAAGAGGTAGAAACTCTGCTTATGTGTGGTATTATCCAACGATTTGTGTGCATCATGGGGGACTCTGCTCTTCTCTCTATTCAGTAATTGGCTTGCCAGCTCTCCATTCTCCAGGATTTATGAAAGTAAAATCTTTGGCAGGATAAAACCATTCCAGGTGGACTTTCAACCTGTATATCTAACAGAAACAAACCTCAAAATACTATGTTGTGACATTTTGTCTTAACCCACTAGTCCTCAGGAGCAAAACTGAAGAAGTTTCAACTGGACAAAGGTTAGACAATTTGAGCATTGCTGAGAATGACGGCTGCCATGGGTTGAAGCACATGTGTAACAAAGTTGCAATGATAACACACGTAAATCAAATTGGTCACCCTCAGAAGAAACTAGAAAACTATGCCACTGAAAAGTGTAAATGAAGGGAAAGAAGTGTTTTCTTGCATTTTCTTTTCTAGCTATATTGTAAGTTAAAAATAATAGTAGATAATGAGAAATTCATTTTTATAAAATTATTCCAGCTAATAAATGAAGGAAGAAGCGTAGGTTTTGAATATTAACATTTGAATCTAGGAACCTTGTTAGCTGTTAACATCAAAGAAAGACAACCAGACATTATGTGACTCTTGGAAGCACACCATGTAGCAAGTTTCCTTATAGCCAAAGACATCTAGCCTGAATCTGACCAAGTCTGTGAATCTGATTACGAATAGAGAAAATGGAGGAATTTGTTAAAGATACCGTGGGATACAATCTGCAACATCCAGATTTACAGCTGAAGTTGTAGGATACTGTTTTATTCTCAACAAATCAATTGTAAGAGAAAGAAGATTAAAGACTATGAATTAAAAGAGACTGTAAACATATCAACCAATTGCATAATGAAGACTTTATTTGGATTGCAATTCAAACAAGCTGGATAAAAAAATTAACAGTTGAAACTGTGAGTATTTGATGATATTGAGTCTTAGGTTTGATACCAATATTATGGTTTCATCTCTTACTATGTTGCCCGGGGTACCGCAGGCTGAAATTGCCCAAGGTGCTGCAGACTCAAGTGATCCCCAGTCTCTGCCTCCCAGGTAGCTGGGATTACAGGCCCCTACCACAGTGCCCGGCTGCTTTTTCGAGACCAGGTCTTGCTATGTTACCCAGGGTAGTCTCGAATCCACGAACTCAAGCGATCCCAAGCCTTTTGCCTCCCACTACTTGGATAATAGGTGTGCACCACCTTGCCTGGCTGAATTCATAATATTTTTTGAGACAAAAATTGAAAAACTTACAGATGAAATATTATATCTGGGACATGGTTCAAAATACTTTGAAAGGAACAAGTGGATAGACATATAGATAAAACAAGATTGCTCCTAGGTTGGTACACACTCCTCGTGTTTAAGCTGATAAAGTGTGCAGGAGAATTCACTGTACTCTTTGGTTTACTTTTATCTTGAAATTCTCCACAATAATTTTTTTTAAAGGGGGAATGGAAGAAAAATTTGATAGCAGCATTACCCTGCTTGAGTTAAAAATGTTATGGATGCTGTTTAATTCTCAACATTGACAGAGAAAACAACCAAAAATAGCTTCTTCAAAATGTACAATTACTGTGTGACATCAAATAAATAGGAAAAAAATACTTGATTTTCAAATAAGCAAGGGAGGGCAGGAGAAGGGGGAGAAGATAGAAGATTCTTTAAAGTCTAGTAAAAGGCACAGGAATATAAAGGAATAGGACAGTCAAAAAGCTTTCTTATGCTTACTTAATTCCCAGTGCTTCTATTTGTATAAATAAGTTTCTACATTTGTAAATGCAAGAAAAGTGGAAACTCAGAAGTAGGATTTCAATGAGACTAGAGAGAGGCTTTCATCTTATTGATATCATTTATTTCCTCACTATAACTGTATTAGTTTAGGAAATTTTAATAAAATGCTAAGAGAGATGACAAGTTTCAGCTAATCATAGGAGTTGGTTGACCTTGAATGCCAAGCTCAATTTCCCAAGGCAGGGCCCATGTGAAGCACCTTTTCACCTCCCTACTAGGCAAGTCCATGGAGGTAGACCAGGAATCACACTTGGAGGAACTAACCTTGGGGTTAAAGGGCATAATAGGACCGAGGAAAATGTTCAGTAGGAATGAGACAGCAGCAAAGGCAGCCAGACAGGTCATTTTCATAGATGGAGAGGAAAATCCTCTCTGAACAATACCCCTGTTCCTTTTTGTCCCCTACCACCTGCCCCAACCTGAAACTTTGTAGGTGTTCAATGGATATTGGTTATGTACACAAATTGTAAGTGAGAGAATGACTAAATGAACAAAAGGGTGGGAATTCAATCATTTCTAAGGGACTGTTAGTTCCAGGTAGGAACAGGAAAAGGACAGTGAAGTTGAGCTGAGGTGAGGATATTAGAGTAGAACAGACTGAAACAAAGTCAACGTCACTGTGGAACACAAAAGCCTTTTCTTATCATAGCAAGATCAGCTATCACTGACGATGTTAAACTTGATTATCATAGATGTTTCATATCATATAAAAATGTCCAGAATATATTTCCAGAGAAGTCTTAAAACTTTGTTATTAGTATTTAGAGTTTTTCAGTTTTAGCAAATTATCATTGCTTTACATCCTTGTTAAAACTTTGAAAGTATAGGATTTCCCCCCTAAACTGTCACTGTTGCTTTCCCCGCACCAAAGTACCCATAGTCTTCCACTCTAGGCCATTGTCTCACCCCATACGACGCTCCCCCCATCCCTTCCCTTTTAGATGCCTCAGATCTATGGTCAGTTCTCAAGTGTTGATTTTAAGTTTATAGTGTCTTTTTCTAAAAAACAAGATGAAGTAAAGAACAAATATCCCATTAAATTTGATGTAGTTGTGAAGGTTGGATGGCTTCACTGAGCCTCTCAAAAGACACAGCCACAAGAAGAAAAGATTCATCAGGGTGGGAACTATGTCCTGAAACTACCCAGATTAAGCCAAATTGCTTCCTCACAGTGTTTCCTTTCTTAAGTCCCAGAATCCTGCAGAGACCTGGCCCCCTGGGGGGGTCTCTATGGAGCACACAGAACACTGCCCCACTCCCTATCTGCTGTCCCCACTGAGTGGGCTCACTCATTATGCCCTTAGCTGTGAGGCATTGACTTCCCTGCATTTCCAAAGCAGGGATCTTGCTGCTACTTTCAAGAAGGCTTTGAGACACAAAGACCTAGGCTTATAAGACCTGACCTGCACCTCAACTGCAAAGATGTTCACAGAATTGTGAGCCCTATAGAAACTTCCATACCAGTTGTGACTGAAGCCAGAAGTTAGGCACTGAAAGCATGTGTGATATCACCTCTAGTTTACAGGTAAGGGGACTGAAGCTAAGAGAGGTGAGTTTACATATCCAAGATCACACAACTATTAAGTCACACAACCAAAATTTTCACTTCAGCTGTCTCTTAATTCACACCCAATTTTTTAACCATTATGATTATCTTTCTATGGTTTTGGCAGTGCTTAATGTAACACCATGTCTTGCTCATGCCATATGGATTCCGTTCAATACCTTCTTCAGTCACCCTCACACTGAAGCACTTTCTCCTCACCCTCTTCCTAATCCATCATTTCTTAGTTGTTCTCCTGGTACATGTCTCCCCCTTTTTCACTTTACTTTGAGCCTGCTCATGGTGGCTCCTTAAGTGCTCCTTTTCCACTGCTCTCCTTCCGTCATTTCTGTCTACAAAGTGCAAATTCTAATATTCCCACCTAAGCTGGGCAACTTGCCCAAGTTGAAGGGGGCTTTGTTCAGTATGTGGTAAAGAAGAAACTACACCTTTCCTCCACCCAAGTCAGGTTGCAGGGAGAGCTCACTGCTGGTGTAGATGGCTGAGCCTTGGTTCACATGGGCCCCACACATGCCTGCTGATCGGTCGGTGGTGTTAGATCTCCCTAGCTACGTGACCTCCATCTAATGGTTTCATCAAACTGGCCTTTATTCCTCTTTCTATTCTAGGTCACAGACCTAAAATGTAGAGATCATAGATACCTGTACAACTGACATACAAGACAGGAAAAGAAACTAGCTGACTTGCCTCTGCTCTTGAGACAAGTCTCTAGGTTGGCTCAAACACGAGTGGACAGCCTCAGCCTCAGCCATCAGTGTGCACACATGACTGTACCTTTCTCGTTTTTGAGGTGTGTCTCTTAGCTCCTCAAGGTGAACATCCATGTCTTTGTTTCCCCCCATTTTGTCCCCCTGATAATATGCTGGGGATGCTAGTGAGCACATGAATGCCTGGCATCCTCCTGTATCGCAGCCATTGGCCAACAGTTTGAACAAGAATGGGTTACATTACCTAGTGGACTTGGGCAATTGGTAGGTGAAAAGCTGACCATTTGAGCAGTATGAGGTTGCTATAGGAAAGTCCAGAGACTTAGACAATGCTATAGAAGTTCTGTGTGTCCAAGAAGCTGAATCTGAGAGCCAGAGAAGCATTGGAAAAATACTAAGATTCCAGCCAACAGTTAGATCCCGAATCTAGGCGCTTCATTCGGAGAGCCAAGACAAACAGCATAAACATGTGGGGTTAGGGACACAGGTGCGTTCCTCATGCTCCCTCCTCTGCTCCTCTGCAGAACAGCATGGCTGCCACAAGCCTGGATCCAGAGGTAGATTTCAGGGAAGATTTTTTTTTTTTTTTTTGAGACGAGGTCTGGCTATTTTTGCCCGTGGAACCTCAGGCTCACATTGCCCAGGGTACCACGGGCTCAAGCAATCCCCAGTCTCTCAGCTTCCCAGGTAGCTGGGATTACAGGCGCGTGTCACCACGCCCAGCTATTTTTTTGGAACTAGGTCTCGCTGTGTTGCCCCAGACGGGACTCGAACCACGATCCCCAGACCCAGCCGTGACTCCATAAGCTGTTGCTTATAGGCATGTGCCACCGTGCCTGGATCAGGGAAGATTCTTGATGCAAGTGGAGAGGAGGGTGGGTTGGGCCTGAGCCATTGCAGGCCTTTAGTCCTCATGGTCTTTTCGGCTCCTGGCCTTCCCAAGTAGAAGCTCTCCTCACGTCTTTCACTGTCTGCTGCTCACTCTGTTGTCCGAGCAGGCAGAGTTCTCCTGGCGGCAAGGTACAATCAGCTGGTCCAAGAGAGCCCGAGGGCCCAGATGGAGAGGATTGGTCACTGGTGCCCAACTGTGTCCAGAAATTTTTTGCTGATTCTGCAGAACTCAGCTGTCCAATGTCCATTAGCACTCAGAGCCAAAGCATGTAGATGAGTTCAGCAGTAATAATGGAATTAAAGAGGTAATAGGATCAATGCAAAAAAGTGAAGTGCTGGCGTACATTCTAGTGCTTCTGCTAGAAAATTTAGAAAAGTCTGTAAGGGTTGTTGAAGCTGTTAAATATTTTTGTGATGAATATTACAGAAAGGTGAATGGGAGAGCGAAGATTGGTGGGACTGACTGAGGCAAATGCACAGGTGTAGGGTAAATGATTTACTCGGGTTTTTTTCCTCCATTGGCCTGTATAACCAGGATCTGGGATATCCGGTCATCTCCATGATTGTGTGGTCCAGTGGGTGTGAGCATGTGAAAGTGTGCACACCTGGGCCTAGGAGAGAGGCGATAAAGCGGCACAGCGAATACAAGAGTTTGAGAGACAGAGCCTGGGATGAGAGAGCACAAGAGGAGAGAGAGAGGCTAGAGAAAAGCATGAATATTCCTGGGGACTTGGAGGATTCACCTGTTTCCCCACCTGCCCTGGCCCTGCCTGCCCTGCCTGGTTTGTCCTTGTAACTGCTAGAACCAAACAAGGGCCTCCATGCATTGATGAGCATGATGCTTGCCCCTTCAGTTGGCAGCAGGATTGGTTACACTGCAACAGGTTTTGTCTTCAGTTCACCCTTTCTTGTTGGAGCCTTATTCCCGTGTGTAAATCTTTCCCACGCCCTCTCAGTGATATCAGCACATGTGGATTAAGTAGCTGCAGGGCATGTAGGTCTGCATTAAAGATGTGCATTGAGCACTTCCCCACCCACAATGAGCTCACAATGTAACTCTTAACCCAGGAGCTGGCGGGGCTGGGCAAGGGATAGGGATGCAGCAGTGGTCCTTCTGTGGCCCTCTTCTGTCATGACAATGCCTTCTAAGTTCAGTGTTCTTGACAAACAGTTCTTGGTAGGAGGCTGCCTTTTCTGGCCACAGATGCATGTTGCGCCCCATGGATGGGCTACAGTGCTGTTAGAAGCATCAAGCCAGAACACTGGGCAACTTACTGGTCCTCTCTAACCCTCATTTTTCTCATCTGAAGGAGCAGCAATTGGACACACATCAACAGTCTCTTACAAGCTAAGCAGAGCAGTGCTTCTCATACTTTACTGTGCATCTGACTCACCTGTGATTCTTGTTTAACATACAGATTTTGTTTCAGAAGTCCAGGAGTTACCTGAGAGTCTATGCTTTGGAACAAACTCCCAGGTGATGCTGATGTTACTGGTCCATGGATATAATACTCTGAGTAGCAAAGATAATGTTATACAGTATAATGGGAAGATCGAAAGTCCATTAGCTCTGGGTTTGAGTCTGATGCTGCACTGTTCAGTGTAGGGCAGATTCTTTAGCTTCTCTGAGCCTGAGAGTCCTCATCTATAAAATGAGGTGGTACAAAGCCACCACCCTTCTTGTGGGGGCTTCATTTCTTGTGCGAATCTCCCTCACCACTATCACATGGTGGAATAAATAATTAGATAATGCTTATAAAGTGGGAGCATGATGTTGGCATAAAGAAAGTACTCAAAAGCTGATAGACTCTCCCTCCTAGAAACCTCTCCACACCTACACCACCACCACCATTGCCAAAAACTCTAGCTAGTTTCTCAGGGGAAGTTGCTAAGTACGGGCCCATGGGTATTGGCTGTGCATCACAGGGCCTGCTGCAAAGAAGCAGATGCTGCTTGGAGCTTCTTGGAATTAAAATATCCAAGGCTGGGAGTTGCCTTCTCATGATAAAAGGTAACAAGTCACCCTGGCACTCATGCAGCTGACCCTCACTCGGCTACCTCTGCCCCTCCAGAGGCCTTTCACTTACACTCTGACCAAGATTCCCAGTGTGACTCTTGAGTGTCTTCAAGACTAGTTGGCATACCTCACATAGTGATATATTTGAACTGAACTCAAAAATTTGGTTTAAATACATTCTACCCTCACCAGCCTCCCAATGCTACATCATAGTCACAGACACTTGTGAGTTTGGCTTCACCCAACTTGTTTATTCCATCAAGGGATTCCATTGATCAATCTCTTTCCTTTGAGATCCAGAATTTAAAGACTTAAGGGTCTTGGAATTTTTTGCAAAAAGCTCCTCAAGTGTGTTTCTGGCCAACAAATTCTTGTTTTGCATCTGTTCCCTGAATCACCCCATATCAATGCATTTATGTTAGCTCTGCTGTCAAAATATACTAAGCACAAGACTCTCTCTCACACCTTCCTGTCCCAGGAGCTGCTTCTTCTGTTTAGAAATAAAATCCCTTATAGAGGCTTAAAGTCCAAATTTAAGGAGTCAGCCATGTCCTTCTGAAAGCTTGAGGGGAGGGTCCTTTCTTGCCCAGTCTAATTTTTTCGCCCCAGATTGTGGATTATGAGAGCATAATTCCAATACCTGTCTCCATCTTCACACAGTCATCTTCCCTCAGTGTGCCCCTACATCTTCACTTGGCAATGTCCTATGTGTCTGTATAAATGTCCCTCTTGTGAGAACACCAGGCACATTGGATTCAGGTTCACCCTACTGACTGACTTCTTTTTAACCTCATTATATCTACAAAGACCCTATTTCCAAATAAAGTCACAACTACAAGCACTGGGGGGTTAGGACTTCTACATATACTTTCTGGGGTTCACAGTTCAATCCAGACTACCTGTCTCCGTACTTACCCACCACCTCCTCATTTCCATTTACCTTTCTACAATGTAAATCAGATCATGTCACTCACTGGTTAACAACCTTCCCACTGCATTTAAAATAAACTCAACATTCCAACGAAATTCTTTTTCCATGACCTACTACCATCAAAAGTGAATTGACCCCTACTGACCTCAACTCTGTCTCCTGCAGCATCCTGCTCAGTCACTCTTCACCCTCATTGTGCTCCAGTCACACTGGTCTTGGAGTTTCTCAAATTCTCAGGTTCTCTCTTGCCTCAAACAGCTCCTCTCCCAGAGATGCTTTTCCCTCATAGAGTCATGGGTCTCACCTTTCATGTCATCCAAAAGTGAGCTCTTCAGCCAGGCCTGGTGGCATGTGCCTGTAAGCTTCAGCTTATGAAGTGGCTGGGGCTGGGGATTGCAGTTCAAGTTCTGCTCGGGGCAACATAGTAAGACCTAGTCCCCAAAAAAATAGCTGGACATGGTGGTGCACACCTGTAATCCCAGCTATCTGGGAAGCTGAGGCTGGGGATTGCTTGAATCTGTGGTACCCCAGGCAGCGTGAGCCTGCGGTTCCACAGGCAAAAATAGCGAGACCTAACAATTATGACAATAAATAGGTTTTTTTCTGGAAACAGAACAACAGAACAGAGGGCAGACAGGATATTGCACTCATGGCATTAGAAGCATGTATGGCTCCCTAATTCAAAACCAGAACACCCCCCACCCCTCATATAACCTCTAGAGAACCAGCCCCTCCATTCCATCAAAGGGGAAACAATGGAAGATGCAAGACGTGTTGGGTCCTTTGTTTGCTGATTCCTGTATGCACGTACACTCTCTAGCCTCTTATCTTCCCTTTAATAGGACTTAGAATATTAATGTTTACATATCACTCAGATTAGTTTCCTTAGCTGGCTTTATTTTCCTCAGAGCACTCATCACTATGTGGTGTTATATATCACAGCTTTATGCACCTTTCATTAGCTCTTCCCCAACTCAACTGAAAGTTCCATGAGGGCAGGTTCTTAAATCCTGCTATGTTCACAGAGTATGGATAGGGGCAGATGCTGGATTAATATTTTTTGACTGAATTAATGAACATGCTTCCTCAACTGGTGATTCTTCACCAGACCATCTTTTTCTTTTCTTTGTAAGTACCACCTTCCCCCAGAACCTGTTGCTGATAGCCATGCAGTGAATTATTCTAAATGAATTTTTTTTTTCTGGATCCTTGACAGGCATTTTCTTCTACTTCCAAAAAGAGTTTTTTGGAAACAGTCTCTATGCTTCTTATGGTTTCTTGACCTTCAAAATTCTGCCGGAGTTAAATTTTTTTGTCCTGTGACCACCATTATTTAGTGGTTCATCTTTCATTATCCCAGAACCAGCATCAGCTCCTGCTCTAGATTTCTCATTCTTCTCAACAGTTCAAGTCTTCCATCTCCTAGCTGAATCATAATGAATCTCCATCTTTAGATTCTCATCTTTAGCTCCATTTTCCAATAGATTTATTGAGATTTATTTCCTCACTTTTGTTTGGTTGTTCTATCTATTATTGAAAATGATTTATCAAACTCAAATTATTATAATAGAATAGTGATGGTCCTTTCAGAGCTTATACTTTTCTCTGGTCATCTATTGGGGCTTCCTAATTTCTCCCATATGTAAACTTGCTTTTGAATGTCCTAGTCAATATCTGCCTCCCATAAAGAACCCAGGGAGGGAAAGAAGAGGAAAGTGGGGAAGGGAAGAAAAGCAATGGTCCTTTAGACCACCTGGAAATCACTTTATGAGGAGATGTGGCTCACAATGATGGGGGAGACACAGCAATAGTCACTCCCTCGTTTTCTGCACTTCTAGCATGAGAAGCAGTAATCAGTGATCAGTGCACTGATATTTGGAATACAGCATCCATTTTGCCTGCCATCATTCCTGCAAGCTGTGTGCAAGCTGCTTCAGGAACGCGTGCATGGGGCTATGCACATGGCTTCCCCCTGCCCTGGGGCCGAGGGGAAGGGGTAGCTGCTGTGCTAAGCACTGAAATGGACTAAGGTTAACTGTGTTTTACCATCCTAGTTTCCTTCTGACAATTGTGCTTCTTCAATATTCTCCAGAATCACAAAATAGTTACACTAGACAACTTCTGCCAGTGTAATTGTTGTCCAGGTGGAAGACAGATTCCTGGTGCTTCCTATTTACCATCTTCTCAGAATCCTCCCAAGGGTAGTTTTATAACTCAGTCTTTGGATTTGCTCTGACTCCATCCAAACTGTTCTTAGTAGTCTCTTTCCTCAGTTCTCTCTGGTAAGCTGATTAGCCTATGATTTATCTAACTGCTCTTAATTAAAAGAGCAGCCTTAGGTTTGAACTACTGAACACTCTTGCCTATAGTCTGTTCCTTTGGTGAGAGCTTTGGGGTGGCCTCTCCCCTTGAGCAAACTCCCTGAGCTCTGGGGGAATGGAGGGAGCCTCTGATTTTCTGGGCTTACCTCTCCTATGCAAGGGATGGGGGTGGGGTGGGGATGGAGGCACCAGTGCTCTTGGTTTGTCAGATCTGAGCTGGAACCTACATCCTCTGGGTTGAGGCTGAATGGCAGAAGAGAGCTCACTAGTAAGCTAGGTTATCTATCTATCTATCTATCTATCTATCTATCTATCTATCTATCTATCTATCTATCTATCTATCTATCTATC
>PVHY01002439.1:0-117372 GCA_004024945.1 Uropsilus gracilis
TCTCCCTCTCCCTCTCTCTCTCCTTTCACTTTCTTCACCTCCCCCCTTTCCTGTAGTCTCCTAAAACCTGCCTTTAATACTCTGCAGGAAAAAAATCTGCGTGGTCCTTTAACTAGAAAGCACAAACAAGAGTAAAGAAAACAGTAATCTCCTTTTGACCTACTTTCTCCTAGAGCAAAGAGAAGCCAGCTTTTCAAAAACATTGCTTCACCTCTGCACGGTAAATGAGTTATCAGAGGTTTTCATGTCGTTTCCCCCTATGACCAGTACCTGTGTAATGTGCCCTCCCCATGACTGCGCATGTGTAGATCCAGTGGGTGTGCATAGGAGTAAGTAGGCACACCTAGGGCGGACAAGAGGCGATAAAAGGGCGGTGTCTCAAGGCACAGACTCAGTGGCTGTTTCCTTACCAGCTTGTTTTCCTCTGTTTACTATTTAAAAGGCCTGTGAAGATAACGCCAAGGACTCTGACATTCTTTTTTAGCGGCTTGAACTAATGATGAACCTGTTCAGATTGGGATGGTTGCAAAACAATATTCCCTGCAAGGAAGAACAGTAAAATGAACCATGCTGCTTCCTGAGTGAGCACATCCTCCAGTATCAGGTGACCTGAGGCACTACTGTCTCCAAAATGAAGCACGATGAGGCCCGGCATGGTGGTTCGTGCCTGTAAGCGGCGGTCTAGGAAGCCATGGCTGGAACCGGGAATCCGAGTTCGAGTCTCGTTCAGGGCAACGTAGCAAGACCTAGTTTCAAAAAAATAGCTGGGCGTGGTGGCACGCGCCTGTAATCCCAGTTGCCCTGAAAGCTGAGGCTGGGGATCGCTTGAGTCCGTGGTACCCCGGGCAACGTGAGCCTGCGGTTCCACGGGCAAAAATAGTGAGACCTAGTCTCAAAAGAAAAAAAAAAAAAAAAAAGAAGAAGAAGAAGAAGAAAAGGAAAGAAAAGAAAACACGATGAGCCTCCACAATTTGAACTCGTGTTCTTGCCACATAGCTTTCAATTTGAAGTGGAGGTGACATAGCGTTAGCTTTGTTAGCTTTTTTAGAGTTGTCATTATTAACAGCTGAGACAGAATTCCCATTTCTATTCCTCTTCCCTCCCCAGTGATGAAGTTCTACTTTCCTAAGGGTGCAAGGTAATGTAAGGACCTAAAGAGACGATACCCTCTGAAATAAGTCAGAAGGAGGAACACAAATACTGTGTGATTCCATTCTTTTGTGAAATACAAAGAAATAACACACAAACAGCAAACATAAATTTTTAGATTCTGACCACCAGATAGAAAGGCCAATTTCTGGGTAGGGCGGTGATGCTCGATGCTTGGTGGAAGGCCAGGTCTCTGTTGCAGAGGTGAGAGGCTGCACAACCAAAACCTAGGCAGTGTTTATAAACTAATGTTATTTCAGTAAAAAAGAAAGAAAAGCCTAAACAAATAAAGTCTTTGAAATATCCACCCCAGAAACAGTGATTCATACTAAAAGCATCACCCTGCAATTGATGGTGGAAATGGAAGTTTAAATGAGTCAAAGGAATAACAATGACCTGCTAAGCATAACTGCACCCCAACCTCCTCCTTCCTGAAGTGGGTGCCAAGATGGAGGGAGAGACATGCTGAGGGTAAGAGACAGTCCCACACACATTCTCCAGGTTCTGTTATTTCTATGGCAGGAACTTGTCCTATTCAGTCTAAAAACAACAGTGTCTGGCCCGTTGCCAGCCTATACCTACCGTGAGCCTCTACCCAGCAGCCTGCTCAGTGCTCCCCGGAGGGAGCGGTGGGCGGCTGCTTCTTCTCCAAACCCAGCAAGACTTTTGTTCACTCTTCTCCAGGCTCAGAGAAGTAGAAGAAGCTGCCTGAGAGGGAGTTGGGCTAAGGTGACTCAAATTACAACCACCACTTCTCACACACACACACACACACACGCACACACACACTCACACTTATTTCCGTTTCTGTTTCATATCCCTGAGTTACCTATGAGAGTCTCTCTACTTACAATTGTCCTGTTAGGTGGTAGTATCTGTATTACAGTTTGATCTTATCACCTTCAGTGGGACAGCAATTCAGTTACGTGGCCAACTTCTCACTTCTGTCATCACATCCCCTACATCACCTACTTCAGTTATGTAGACAGAGAAGGAGAAAGAGCAGGCACAAGAAATAGAAGCTGTGACATGGAAAAGTGAGAACCTCTCAGCCTGTCCTGGTTTCTTTTTGTTCACTCTCTGCTCCCTGCTTTCAGAAGCTGACAGCCCCTGGCTTCCATCAAGCTTCGCTGTGCTCCATTCCATTGCCTTATGTCTCCATCAGAACTACAAGTAGATTCTGTCTCCCAAAAGGATTCAAGATCTCCTTGATACCAGAGATCTTTTTTTGGCTCACATTTGTAACTCCAGCTCTTGATAGAGGAGTTTGGTGTGACCATCAGTTAAATGAATAAAGGGACAGGTCATCACACATTACCCCCAGAGACTAGGTTTCATAACTAATGTTGTCAGACCTTATATTTGGTGCTGTGCATACACACACAAAGAAACATCTTTCTTCCTTACCCAGGTTGACAATTAAATGGGATATTCTTTTGTAAATAAATGTATCTTCTCATCATATGTGCTTTTGACACATGAATATGGACATGACTCTTTAGGGTACTCCTATCTGGAGAATCTCCTGCAGATCCTACAGGAATGACTAGTTGCTCCTTAGCAGAGAATCTCCTCTTACCTGAGCAGCAAATAATTAGACTCCCTTGCAGCTCAAGTACACGTAGGGGACCCAGTACAGGTAGATCCCAGGAGCTCCTGGGATCTTGCTATGGCTGCTACTGGAAACCCCTGAAAACTAAAGAAACAGTATGGGGTGGACCTTTCCCTTTTTGCTGTAGATAGTGCCTCATGAGGACATAAAACCCCAAAGTGACTTTAAAAGCATAAAGGGAGATGTCCCTAAAACACTGAAAATGGCAGAATAGGAAGATGGAAAGAGTGTGGGTGTTGTTTGATAATGAGGGTAGCCTGAATATTGACCTCTCAGAAATCCACATTCTTATCCCTACAACATGTAAATCTTCCCTTTAATAACAATAGGGACTTGGCAGATATGATTCAGGTTCTTGAGATGGAGAAATGATCCTGAATAATCTGGGAGGCCCATAAACATATATATGTCTAAGTGGGAAGTACAGAGAGGTTGACTTGAAGTAGAGGTGACTTCCCTCATGTGTGATGATAGAAGTGAGAAGCTGAAATAAACAGAGGAAGATGTTGTAAGGCAAGGAATGCAAAGACCTAGAGAAAGCAAGGCAATATTCTTCCCCAGAGCTTCCAGAAAAAGTCAACCTTGCCTGCTGACATGAGTCCAAGAAAAATGATTTTGGAATCCTAGCCTCAGCACCATAAGAGAATAATCTTGTGTTTTATTAAGTCACCACATTTGGGATAATTGTCTCCACAGCAATTTGGAATAACAAACTAATCAGAGCTCCCTACCTCTGCATTTCTAGTGAAGCCATGTTTTCTTAACTCCTTGGGTTCTTTTTTACCTACTTTCAACAAGGCTTAGCCCATGCTATCTGATATTTTTATCATGACTAATGGCAGGTTTAATGGGGGTACTTCCATGCATGTCTTACAACAGGAACAGACTATAAGGAATGTCATTCAGTGACTTTGTCACTGTGTGACCGTCACTGACTGTAATTACACAAATCTGGACAATATGTCTATATTACGCATCTAGAAATATATGTACAGACTACTGCAGACACACTTCGACATTGGCAAGTAAAACATCATTATTGGGAACATGACTTAAAAATTATCAGTGGAACAGAGGACTGATAGGTAGAGCAGTTTGACTTCAAGAGCATCACCCAGAACCAGGCTTCATCTACCTAGTGCTTCAGGTATCGCTCATCTCTTTTTAGTAGTGATAAAATAAGAATTTTTTAATTAATTTTTAATTTTTCTTATTGTTTGCATGCATAGCTCGTACCTGTAGGCATGGACCTCCCGCCACCCTTCCCCCTGGTCCCCCCTCTGGTCACTCCAGTTCCTTTCTCATTGCCAGTTGTTGGTTGATGATTGGCCCGTTGGTCTCTTTGTTTTCTTTTCTGAAGCAGTGTCCTCCTAGGTAATAATTATCAAAGCATGTCTTATCGATCTGCCATTCCCAGGTGTTGCTCTCATTCTCATGCTCAAGGTGGCTTCTGTCTACTATTAAACCCAGAACCAGTTCAAGAGACGGAGGGAGGGCCCAGTCAGAAAGCTGTCCTCTCCCAGGACCATACTCAAGAGCCAAAGAAGCTGCAAGTCCTTATCCAAAGTGCTCAAGAAGGAGCATCACAGTCTGTTTCTGTGGGTCTGCTGACAGATGACAAAAGCCTTTGAATTTAAATTAATGAAGTTAACTTTATTAATATTAATTAGTAAAAGTAAAGTTAAATTAAGGAGGTTTTAGACTTTCAGTATGATGCCTAATAGCAATCAATTCCACCGGTGAAGCTCAGCTCAGACCTCTCTCCATTTGCTGCTCTGGTTTGCTCTTATTTTATTGGTAGCTGCACAACCTGGAATGTATATTAAAGTAACAGGGCTCCTCCTGTGACAAGGGTACTCCTCTGGAACATCAGTCTGCATGGAACACACTTTGAAGCAATGCACTGCTCCAGGGGGGGTAAACACATCCTAGTAGACCTGGAATTTCATGGGGGATGCCAAAGCCACAAAGTTTATTTTTCCTGTGAGAAACCCCCAGCCCCTTGCTAAAGAAACTGGACCTTTCTGTTGCCACATTTGGAGTGAGCATATGTTCGAGGCTCTTGCTGCATGAGAAACAGAGGCCTGAGCACTCAACTCAACAAGGGAGAGGCTCTGGCAGTTATCAGTCATAGTTCACAGTGCTATCTGGGGCCATAGTGAACGCTGGTTGCCATGGCACTGCTTGAAATTATGTCTGTGCTGACATACTGTCACATGCCGCTCTCAAACGCTTGCAACCGCATCTCTCTTCCCACTGTTAGCTGATTGATGCTGGAGCTCTGCACCAGGAATAGCGATGTACCAGCAGGAAAGAAATCCAGGCAATTGCCATACTTCTCTGCCTTGCTACCACACACAACATTGGGATTGGAAATACTTGAACTAGGCAACAAAGACTGAGTTCTCAGCTGTGTGGCTTGGGGCAAACCCTTTCATCTCTCTGGGCCTTGGATCCCTCATCCATACAGTGAAAGAAAGAATAAATTATCTCCCAGGTCACCTGATGTAACACCTCTGGTTCCAGCGTGCTGTTTGTAGCAGACCTGGAGATGAGCAGGGTTCTGCAGCCTGCAGTAGATGAACATCCAGGTGCCAGTGAGGCAATTCCAGAAAGCTCTTGCACAGTCCTCCCAGCTGCTTCTGAAACTCCCACTAGCACCTCTGGGCTGCTAGAGATTTGCTTTGAGTCAATTCCCTGGCAAGATGCCAGTTCCAAAAGGTCCCTTCTGATGTACCAAGGGGACTGTTTTCCGCATGGGGTTGAGTCATTATTTGCCTTGGAAATGATTTCTTCTCAGGATATACCCGGGCTGTACGTTCAGGACTTTGGTTCCAAAGATGGTTAGTATCTCCCCTCCTCCCTTTCCCTCCACTCCCCCCCCCAAACCTCCCCAAAAAAAAGTAAATTCCAAAAGTAGAGACAATCCACGTGTGAGGTTGGCCTCTGGACCTGCTTCACAGAGGACCTTCTACATCTCATGGGATTGACAGAGCTGTGAGAAATACAGCTCTCATACTTGCCTCACCAGCATGCAGCTGGTTTCGGGAGTCAGAATACAAATGAGGCCAGTTTTCTATTCCTGCTTGCCTTGTCCTGCCCTTCTGACTGCACTTGCTGATCACCTGACCGGGACACCCACCTTCAAAGTCCACTTTCCACCCCACCTCCATCTTTCTGGGACTCCTCAGAGTTGAGGGCTCTCTGGGAAGACAGGATGAAAAGCCCTTGCTTGTGCCTTGTTCCCCAACTCACTGACCCACCCATTTAAATTGGAGTATTTGTTCATTCACTCTGGGTTTGTTTGTTTTTCAATTGTTCAAAGCTTAGATTGAAGGCAAAAAGATAACTGCGTGTACTTTCAATATCTTGCTGGAGGGTCCCTTAATACACCTTCCATGCATTTTTCTTATGAAGAATTACCTTTGTTTGATTTATTAGTTCTTATCACTAGGGTCCAGATACTGTAAAGTTACCTATTAATTTCTAGGACTTTTTACGTGAGAAATGTAATAGAAATGACATTCAATAGAAACCACAACCACAGAGGTGACACCTCCTAACTCTACACATAGTTCTATTTGTAGAACTCTCCTAGGACCAGTTTTATTATCTTGCTGCTTCCTTCATTAAATGAGTTAAATAAATCTTGTTTACATGCTCACTGTATGTTTGATGAGAGTCATGTTTTTAACTCTCAAAAAAATTATTCTTTGACATTCATTTAGAAACTGCTTAGTGAACAACCTTTACAGGAAAGGGTCTGTGTTAGGGGCAGGGAAATATTATAGAGAATTAGACAGACAAGGATTAGACATTCTGGAGTGTAGAATATAAACAAGTCAAGAGATAATAATTGTGATTAGGACAATAAAGAAAAATACATAAGGTGCTATAACAGATTAATCGGGAAGGTGGTCAAGGAAGCCTTCTTCTCTACATAATGGCATCAAGCTGAAGCTGACATTAAGCTGAGAGTTGAAAGAGAGAAACCAGTACTGCAAAGATTTGAGGAAAGTATTCCAGGAAATCAGTCATTTGACCAGCACCAAGATGCTGCAGTAGGGCCAGTTTGGTATATCTGGGAACTGAGAGGTCAGTTGACCATAGTAGAATCCATCAAAGAAAAAATGATACAAGATAAGATCAAAGCAGTTGTGTAGATTCCTTTAAAAAAAATAGACATTCTATCAAAGAAGGCATACAGATGGTCAACAGACACATGACAAAATGTTCTATATCACTTATCATTAAGGAAATGTAAGTCAAAAGCACAATGAGGTACCACCTCACATCAGTTAGAATGACTACCAACAAAAAGTCAAGGAATAATAAGTGTTGTTGAGGGGTGTGCGGAAAAGGAACTCTCATGCACTGTTAGTGGGAGTGTAGATTGGGGGTGCCACAATGGAAAAGAGTGTGGCAGTTCCTCAAAGAATTAAAAATAGAACTACCATATGATCCAGTGATCCCACTTTTGGATATCACATTCACCAAAGAATGTGATAACACTAATTCAAAAATATATATCTATCCTTGTGCTCTCTACAGTACTATTCACAGCTGTGATAGGAAAACAACGCAAGTGGCTGACATTGGATGAATGGACTCAGTGGTGGTACATATACACAATGAAATAGTACTTAGCCTTTAAAAGAAGGTGAAATCTTACTATTTGCACCAGCAAGGATGAACCTTGAAGGGATTATGCCAATGAAATAGGTAAAAGAAAAATGATGTGATTCTACACACTTATGAAATATGAGGGGAAAGAAAGCAAATAAAATAAAAGTCATACAAATAAAATAATAACAGACACTGAGTAGAGAATGGTGGTTAACAGAGAGAAAGAATAGGGAGGGAATGTGTAGAGGGGGTGGATTGATTGGTAGGTGGTAGATGGTGACTGGAATTTTGGTTGGGAGCATGGTGTGAGATTACAGTTGCTGAGGTGAGAAACTGTACACTAAAACCTATATATTATTGTGAACAACCATTACCTCATAAAAAGGGATAGAAAAGTAGTGTGGAACTTAGAACTTATGTCAGGATTTGTCATTTACTAAGAGTTAAGGAATGAAGAAAACTATTCACCTCCTAGGAACTGACTCAACATCTCAGTAATTTTAATTTGTCAAATAACTAGTTCTCTTTTAGCTTTCTTAATGTTAATATCTTATATACTATGCATATTTCTCAAAAATAAAAATTAACATTGGTACCATTAATTAAACTAGTTTATTCAGGTCTCCCCAGTTTTACTACAAAATTCTCTTTTGTGATCAAGGACACCATACTGCATCTTTTGTCATACTCCTTGGTATCGAGTCTGTCACCATTCCCCAGACTTCCTTTGTTTCTCTTGACCTCAACACTCTCAAAGCATGCTAGGTATTGTGTAGGATGTGTCTCAATTTCAGTTTGCCTGATATTTTTCTCAAGATTAGACTGAGTTTATGGATTTGGGGGAAGGAAACAAAACATGAAATGACAGGTTCTCTTTTAACATGAGTACAGTTTAATAACTTGACTGAGAATGTGTCCTGTGACACTCACAGGAGGAGAGTGGCAAAGAAGGGAAAGGCTTATAAAACAAGCAAGAAAGAAGGATTTTATGTTATAATACACAAGAGGAAAAACACAACTGTAAATTAACAAATTCAAGAGATTGGCTTCAGTAAAAGATAATGATAGCATTACATATCAAATACAACACAGAATGAATCCAGCAAAAATTTTTATATTTATATTTTATATTTTCTTTTTTTTTTTTGAGACTAGATCTAGCTTTGTTGCCCAGGGAACCACAGTCTCACTTTGCCCAGGGCACCATGGACTCAAGCAATCCCCAACCTCAGCCTCCCAGGTAGCTAGGAATACAGGCATGCACCACCACACCCAGCTATTTTTTGAGACTAGGTCTCACTATGTTGCCCCGGGTGGGTCTCAAACCTTCAGACTCAAGCGATTCCTAGCCTTGGCCTCACACTTCATAGGCTGTGATTAAAGGCACGTGCCACTGTGCTTAACCTATATTATATATTTCTTTTTATTTTTTTAATTTTCTTATTTTCACACAACATCACTCATATTTGTATAGTTACTGTTCCCCTTAGGTATGGTCCACCCATCAATAATGCAACCCTATACCACCACCCTGCTCCCACTTTCTGCCTTCTCCACTCTAACCATCCAAGCTCTTCTTTTACAGCAAGTCAAAGATGAATGTTTGGCCCTCTGGTCTTGTCTTTTTCTTCTTTGGAGTACTGACTTTTTCCTAGGTGAGGGCCGCACTCCTGGAACACAACAGACCAAGATGCTCAGATATCCAGGAGTAACTTCGAAGCAGGTAGCCAGGCAGAGCGTGTCAAGAACCTCTTGTAGAGCAGATGTGTGGTGTGGTTCTCCAGGCTCCTTGGTGTGCACACTTTCTATGATGGAGGAAACTGTCTCCTTTTCTCCAGACTGTGTGATCGTTGGGTTCCATACCTTCTCGTTCATGCTGGCTGCCTCTTCCATTCTGATGTCTGTCACATGATGCTGCTTCCGAACCTGATAGTTCTGGTATCTGGCATTGGGAAGAGAGCTGGGATCTTTCTAAGATTTCAACTTTTCCTCTAACTGATGAAACTTAGGTAACCTAAAGCTTATTTATGCGGTTGGCTTTCTTCAAATTGGAGATAGGCATTCCAAACTGAGGGAACAGCATATTGAAAAGCATCGGTGAGGGGACACTGAATTATTTGATTGCATGGAAGGTAGGCAAATAGAGGGAACTGTAAAAAATAAGGACTTGAGAATCAGAGCAGGAAGGGTCTTATATATCATGTTAAGGCATCTGGAGTCTCATCCAAGATCCAGATACCAGCATTGATTTCCTGCTGGACCTTGGTCCAAAATCCAACTCCATTCAATTATGTTGCAACTTCAAGTCACTGATTTTCAGGAACCACCAAGCCAATGGGATGTGGGAAGCTCCTCATCAACTCAAAAAACTTTTTTTTTGAGAGAGAGAGAGAGAGAGAGAGAGAGAGAGAGAGAGAGAGACTACATCTCTCTATGTTGCCCAAGATTGTCTCGAACCCGTGAACCCAAGTGATCCCTAGCCTCAGCCTTCCAAGTAGCTGGGATAACAGGCGTGTGCCACTATGCCAGCTTTCAAAACAACACTCTTTACTCACTGTGTCAAGAGTATTAGCTATCAGGCCGGGCACGGTGGCTCGTGCCTGTAAGCTTCAGCCTATGAAGCGGCCGGGGCTAGGGATCACGGTTCGAGTTCCGTTTGGGACCCGTAGCGAGACCTAGTTCCAAAAAAATAGTTGGGCGTGGTGGCGCGCACCTGTAATCCCAGCTACCTGGGAAGCTGAGGCTGGGGATTGCTTAGGTCTGTGGTACTCCAGGCAACGCGAGCCTGCGGTTCCACAGGCAAAAATGGCGAGACCTAGTCTCAAAAAAAAAAAAAAAAAGAGTATTAGTTATCATGTTATGAAGATGAGCACCATATTTCATTTATTTGTACTATTGAAGTAGTGTTTGTGTAGCTCAGACATTCTCACTCATTGCCTTCTTCTGGCTGTTCAGGCTTACCATGTTCGTTTCTTTTCAATCTTTCTATCTGCTACCTTACAACTGCTTTACCTTCCACCAAACATTAAATGTTGATTTTATTCAAGCCTTTTTCTTACCTTATGTTCTTTCTCTCAGCCCTTTCTTTCTACTATCAGTATCCTAAAAATTCCAAAATATCTGCCATCTGAATTGTCAAGTGAGCTCCAATCTGTATTCTTAACAGCCTCTGGCCTCTGATCTTCCTGGGGCAAATGAACCTCAGACTTAGCATATCAGAAGCAAAAGCTTTTGCTTTTTTTTCTTCTTCCCCATCAAAATCTGCACTTTCTTTTGTGCTTTTCATTTCAGTTATTGGGACCATCATACACCCAGTTCTGTGGCAAAAGGGAAGATTTTCTTTTTTACCCCTCCTACTTGGCTGGTTGAATAATTAATTTGACACAAGACAGAGAAACAGGAGAAAAGTCACTTTAAAATGTGTGCATGAAGGTCTCATGTAAGTATAGAACCTATGATCTGAACAGTGTAATATGACTATTTTTAGAAAGAGTCAAATTTGTGGGGGAAAGATAAGACAATGAAACTTTAAGATTTAAATACCAGATAGAAAGGAATTTTGCAGGGTTATTTACACAGGTGAAAACAGACCTTAGAACTCATATCTGGAATGATAAGGTAGCCCCTCACTTCCAGGCTTAGGGAAAGATTTATTTCCTGCCTTGAGGGAGAAAGATAAATGAGCAAAACATCATTTTTGGATCTGCTATTTCTCAGTTCGAAATAATCAGCATGCCACTTTGGCACATACCGGGGCAGCATGCCCTGGATCCGACATCCCCCAAACTGGGAAACTAGAGGCTGCTTTGACTTCTCCTTTGTTACTGCTAAGTCTTATCCATTTTCAAACCAATTTTCTTTCATTTTCCTCCAGTACTTTACTGCACAGCTTCATCATCTATCATCCAAACTATTATTATTCCTTCCTTATCCCACTATGAAGTTACTAGGATGACTTCTAGATCAAATAACAGGGCAAAATGTTCTGTGAGGCTGCTTGTCACTGAATAAAATCCTGGCAAACCCCATAGCTTACCATCCACTCTAAGGAAAACATACTCTGATTGCTTTCAGTCACAGGAAAAATCTAATTTTAGAAATTAGTGTGGTTATCCGGTTTAATCATCATCAGTCCCATCTTTATGTAAACTCCAAGAGTTTGCATCATAAGGAAAACATACTTTTATTGATTTATCATTAATTTATCTAACCACATAATTTCAGGAGGATAGCTTCACACCTCAACTTGGCCACATGCTTCACTCACCTAGCACCAAACCTCCCAGGCTGCTTCCTCCACTCCAAGCTTCCTTCTCCAGCCTCAGTCATCACTCATCTACTTTCTATTACCATGAATTTTTAGATTTTATATAGACATTTCATATCAAAGACATTATATACTATGTGGTCTTTAGTGATGATTTTCTTTCACTTAGTATAATGTCAAGATTCACAGATATGGTGGCATAAATCAGTACTTCATTCCTTTCTTTCTTTTTTGTATTCCTTTCTTTGGTTGAAATATTCTAGACACAACTATATTTTGGTTATATTGGTTAGACACAACGATATTTTGTTTATTCATCCATCACTTGATGGATGTTAGAATTGCTTAATTTGTTGGTTATTATGAATAATGCTGCTATGAACATTCATGTGCAAGTTTCTAAATGAACAAATATTTTCTGTGTTCTTGGGTCTATGCCTAGCAGTGGAGTTACTGCTCACATTAAGATTCCATTTTTAACATTTGGAGGAACTATTCGATTTCTCTCTAAAGTGACTTCACCATTTTTCAATTTACTAGCAATGTAGGAAGTGTCCCATATCTCCACATGTTGCTAAAACTTATTATCTGTCTTTTTCATTCCAGCCATTTCAATGGATTTATTTCCCTAATGTCTAGGGATTTGAGCTATTCTTATGCACTTATTGACTATATATGTGTGTGTATGTATATGTGTGTGTATGTATACATATATCTTCTTTAGAGAAAATCTATTCAAATCCTTTGCCCACCTTTAAGTTAAATTGTCTGTCTGTTATGTTACTGGAGTTCTTTATATATTCTGGATCTTTGCCCTTCTTTAAAAGTCAGCTGATAAAACATGACCAACTGCTGCCTTCCCCTGTAGATGTTTCAGATGTTAGTAGACTAGGCTAGAAACCATTGTTAAACTTTTTGGGTGGTCCTCTTACAAATGTGGCACACAAACTGCTCTTTCCAAAGAAATTCTAATTTTCAAATATTTTGCCTCTTCAATTTTTTATCACTTGATATGGATGAAGGGATAAGAATAACCAAAGTAATTTTCTCCTGAGTTCCTTCGTAAGTCTAGTCAGTTAGGATGATTAGGTTATCATCCAAACCAGAACACTTTTGAGAAAGATACAAGAGGCATGAAAGGTCTAACCCAGATTTTCTGTCTCCTAAAGTCTTTGAATTCTGATTCTTGTATTCACAACTCATACTGCATGTAAGAATAATCCAGAAACTTCAAAAATAAGTTTCCCTCTTATTAAGAGATTCTGATTGAACTGCTCTGGGCAGCATTGTATTTCAAACCCTCCCAGGAAGTTTCACTGGGTAGCCCGCTTGAAGATCCACTGCTCTGTGTCACAAGGAATCTCTACTTTATTCCTGATGAGTCAGAATTTTGCAAACCTTAGCGCTCCATCAACCTATAAGCAACATGTACGATTTCAGGTGATTTCAATTGTCTTTCTTAGATTTTGCTGAATTGTGTTTTTTTGTTTTGTTTTGTTTTGAGACTAGGTCTTGCTATTTTTGCCCGTGGAACCACAGGCTCACATTGCCCGGGGTACCACAGACTCAAGCAATCCACAGGCTCAGCTTCCCAGGTAGTTGGAATTACAGGCACACACCATCATGCCCAGCTATTTTTTTGGAACTAGGTGTCGCTACGGGTCCCAGGTGGGACTCGAATCACGATCCCTAGCCCCGGCCACTTCATAGGCTGAAGCTTGCAGGCACGAGCCACCGTGCCTGGCCTGAATTGTTTTGATGAGCATTATTTCAAATAATATTGAAAGCTATTTTCACTATAGAAAAAGAGAAAAGTCAAATTCTCCTATTTTTCCTAGCATGTAATTCAGTTCAGCCCAAACTGAACCCATGTTCCATCACCATGGTTTGAGTAGCTTCAAACACCACTCTCAGAAACATCACCTGGACTTTTTAAATGTAAATAACCAGTAGGTTACAGATATGTAGAGCTTCCAATCCCCTGACAGTTGTGAGGGTGTGGTGGGGGCTGGGTGTCTGGGATCCCTGGAGTTCCCAGCTGTAAGCAATCTCATGTGTTCAACCTGATGTGCTGAACAAATGATAGTGATCATCTTCAATTATCATTTCCCAGTTCATTTCTCACCCTGCTTGCTGCAGGCCCTTTTGTATTTAGATTTTGGTTACTAGTAAAGTAAAAAGAGAAGTAGGGCGTGAAATAATTCCTACCTCAAGGAACAGCCGCCTTAAACCAAAGGAGATAAGTTTTCCTCAGGGAGGGAAAACTAGAGAGCTGCATTTGGGGACTAGGATAGTCCAATTTTTGGTTTACTTGATGGATCTTCTTGATCATGCCTTGTAATTGAGTCTAACCCAGTGCTTCCCCACATTTTTCACATCATAGCACAGTGTAACACCCAAGCTCCTCTAACTCTGTACCAAAGTGTGTGCACTTACCCAGAGACGCTAAGTTCTATCTTGTCTCCGGGCTGTTGTCCATGCTATTTCCTCCAGATGATGTGTTCTTAAAATCAGTCAAACCCCATAAACACTTGGATACACTATATACCAGGCTTTAGCACCATCCGCCCCCACCTCCAAACTCATGTCAGCTCTAAGTGGCCTGGCCCAAATGTCTCCTACACAGATTTTTCCCTGACTTCACTACAGGTAGATTAATGGTTTCCTCATCCATTTTTCCCACACAGTTTTTTATACATGAAATAAGCCTTTGGCATTCATGAACATAATATTCCTAGTTTAGCCAGTTCAAAAGTTACATTTTGAAGTGCCATCACTTGCCATTTTGGCCAGGAAAGATGGGATCTTCTCTGGAGACCTGGCGAAGGAGAGTGAGTCACCTCCTCTTGGAAGCCTTTCCTAATATTCCATCCCACTGAGTCTCATATCTATGATCCCTTGAATTTCTTGTAATACTTCAGGCTTAAACTAAACTGAGACTAACAACATTCAATTATTTCACACAAGGAGGAGTCTGAAATGGGTGTTTCTGGGGTTTGCTTAGCTCCTCATCAATGTCAGGGCTCCAGTAGGGATTTCTGCAAATCATTCAGTCATGTCCACATAGCCACATGACAGCAGCAGCTCCAAAGAGTGTGTCCTCACGTTACTCCCCTCAAAGTGGGAAGGAAAGGTAGGACTTTTGCCATCTCATTTTTTCCCCTTAGAAACTAGCAGAACTTCTTTCTGGAGGTCCTCTTTGGCCTCCCTGTTTAGTCAGAGCTTGGTCACATACCCATTCCTAAAGCCCACACCCAAGGCAGGCAGGTGACTGCCCTTGATTTGGATTCACGGTACCACACCAGCACATCCACACCTCCTGGGAACATATTAAGAAAAAATTCCTGAGCCTCATCAAGACCTACTGATGAATCAGACCTGGGGGGCCAAGGACCCTGAGCGGCTCTTGGTTGTTTTTTCAATAAGGAAAGAATTCAACCTTGAGAAAAGAGGTATGCAGAAAAGCAAGAGATTTAGTAATAGATTAGTGAAAGGAAAGGAAAACTCTCTGAGCAGAGGGGGGTTCGGAATGGGCTACTGTTGAGGAAGCAAAAAGCATTGTTTATATGGTATCTGGGCAAGGAGTGGGGGTTTGGCTGCTGAGTGGTTCAGTGTTGTTTCTCCTGCTGATTGTTTGGGGCCTGTGGGGTCTCCGAGATTACTGAGGTCTGCTGAGTATTTTAGCTTAGGTGACCTGGCCTTCTTTCCCTAAACAGTCTTCAGTTCATTATTTTAGGATTGTTTTTGAGTTGTGTTCTGACATCCCATTGATAAATGGGCTGCATGCACTCTAACCGATCATTTCTCTATCAGATAAATAAATGGGCTTGGGATACCTGAGTTTGGGGGACACCTTCTGGTTCCAACTGATGGGCTTTCATTTAGACTGACAAGGGGCAGGCCGGGCACAGTGGCTCGTACCTCTAAGCTTCAGCCTATGAAGTGACTGGGGCTAGGGATCGTGGTTCGAGTCCCACCTGGGGCCCATAGCGAGACCTAGTTCCAAAAAAATAGCTGGGTGTGGTGGCACGCGCCTGTCATCCCAGCTACCTGGGAAGCTGAGGCTGGGGATCACTTGAGTCTGTGGTACCCCAGGCAACGTGGGCCTGTGGTTCCACGGGCAAAAATAGCGAGACCTAGTCTCAAAAAAAAAAGGGGGGGGCTTGGAGGTGTACCCTCTTGATTCCAACCAATTGTTCCATATTCCAACTGATAAATGATCTTGGGGCCCTGGGCTTGTGGGCTTCTGAGCACTTTGTTCCTGACTACCTGTACCCATTTCCTAACTTCCTCATTCACTGATTGAGAAACTTTGGGGCTGAGGCCCCAGATTCTGGATTTTCAAAAGCCTTGCAGGTGATTGTGAAGCATACCAAAAGTCAGTTTAGAATCACTGACTTAGGTCTATCATGGTTCCCCTGGAGCTGAGGGAGAGGCTCACCTCTCTGACCATCTTGCCTCCTGAAATAAAATCAAGATTCAGTGAACTGATTAAGGAAGCAAGGATACAGTTGGACAGGCATCATCCTTCTATTATTTCTACTTAAAGAATCGCTAATTACATTACTTACCCATTGATTTTCTTGCCTGACTCCCTGACCCAACTACAAGCTTCTTGGGAGCACAAACTTTATTAGTGTTTCTATCCCTAGTGCAACAGAATGATGGGCAGACAAACAAATATTAAAGGGCCCCCTCCTTTCTAATTGCCCACATCCTTAACAGCTGCGTCCTGCTGCCTTCTACTCAAGGACTATTTCCACATCAGTTCATGTCCAGGAGCCAAAGGAAATCTCTTCCAGGAGTCTGAGAACAATTATTCCTTTGCACATGGGTGTGAGTGGAAAACTATGGCTTTCCAAACACGTGCTGGCTCTTTATGCGCATTCGTTTTTGTTCAGGGCCTCCTCTGAGAGCACAATAGCGCAGAACAGAGCAGGATGATTGTCTAGCCGAGTACTGGCTGCTGACTCCAGGCTGGCAATCTTTCTTAGAGGCAGCTGTGTTCTCTGAGTCAAACATGACTTGGAAATAAGCCTGCAAGCTTCATCCGCAGCAAGAACTGCATTGAAGACAATGGCCAAGCAGCCACACTCATTTCGTTCTGCCTTTACAAGTGGCCTCCACAAGTTCTTGGGCTTTCTGAAACTACTTGTATGGTCGCGCTTGTATGATGAAACTCAGATGCAAAAAATAAAGGGGGGAGGGGTGTGGAGCGTGCTTAGAGGCACATACAGAACATATAACTAAAAAGTCCCAGGGTGGTGTCAATTCCAGCACAGCTGGAGACAGATGCTCAGCTACATCCTCAGGCACCTTCCTGCTTCATCATTCCACTGCTTGTCATCACTTGGCGTCATTCTCAGGCAAGTTTTCAAGAAGCAAGCCAGGAATCACCGCAGACGCCATCCCATCCAGCCAGCATCCATAGCAGGAAGCAAGCCTCTCTTTTACAAAAGTGGCAGCAAAAATTCTGGGACTGATCCTTATTGTGTTGACTTAAGTCACATGGACAATCACTGTGCTCCATTCACTGTTAGACTGACCTAAGTGCCGAGCCTGGAGGATGCATAGGGGTCAGTCTCACCAACCACATGGAATGAGAACATCAAAAATATTCCCCATATCATAATACTGTTAGCAGAGAAGAGGAAATGGCTGCTTTTGAGGCAAAATCCATAGATGTCCAATCCATTATATTGTTCCCTATCTTTAGTCTCTTCGTCTTTTTAGACATCCACATACATGCAGTGTTGGGCATTATTTTCCAAAAATAGAAAATTAATTGCTTCTAACAAAAAATAGTGCACACTCCTTCCCACTGGCTTGAATTAGCTCCCAGCCCTACCAAGCAGGGCTGGGGAACAGCACCAGAGACCTCACTCTCCGTGTAATTTAATCCTCCAGATCATCTGCCCTGACATTCCACTCAAAGAACACCCCCTCCCCCCAAAGGTTTCTTGGCCTGCTTTGCTGTCTTTTGTAATCATCAGCTAACATCTGTGATATTTCATATGTGGCAGGAGAAAGCCAGGTTTTTTTGTTTGTTTGTTTACCCTTCCTCCTGGGGTTGAATACAAAATAGATTGGAATAACAAAATGAAACTGCCTTGCTTCTTAACATAATAATCTAAAGATTTGTTAAACTGGGTGGTGTCAAAGGTTTGGCAATCCCCCTCTGCCACTTCCCAAAGGTCTTGCAGCAGAAGTCTCTCTGGCCCTTTTTTTACAGCACCCCCCAGGCCCAAAGCCCTGGATCGATCCAAGAAAGAACTGGATTGAAGGTGAAGAACTAAATTCAAATTAGTGAAAGGGAAAAGGAGGCAAAGGAAGGAAGAGCTGCAAAGGAGATAAGAGATCCAAGGGGCTTGAAAATGAGGGTGAGGGGTCTCTCTACTGTCTTGAGGGGTGGATGGGGGCTCTACTTTCCCATCTACAAGCAAATGATGCAACTTTAAGTGGAAATAGAATCTTTAAATTGATGACAAGCAGTGCTTCTGGTCCAATGAGGTAATAGGTTGTTGCAGTTTTTAATTTCTATTTTGTAATTTTCATACAATATTGGTCATGTTTATAATGGTTGTTGTTCCTCTTGGGTATCCCCTCCTATTGTACCCCAACCTCACCCTACTTTCCCTTTCCCCCTTCTCCCCCTCCAGTCACTCCAGCCCCTCAATTGTGCAAGTGCTGCAAGTTGTTGGTCCATGATTGGTCCATGTTTGGCCCCCTGGTCTTCTCTTTCTCTGGAACAATGGCCTTTCTTCCTGGGTGAGGACTTGCACTCCTGGACAATGACAGACTAGGTTTCTTAGATCTCCAGGTGTAACTGAGGCCGGTAGTCAGGCCAAGCATGCCAGGAACCTCTTGTAAGGCAAATGCGTGATGCAGTTCTCCATAGTCCTTTCTGGTGTCTGTCACATGGTGCTGCTTGTGCATTGTGTAGTTCTAATATCTTGGTTTGGGAGCCCAACTCCAAGGCACTGACAGTGGAGGCATTCCCTACTGGGGACAGACTTCCTGGGGTGGTTGGTTCAACTCCCCTTCTCTCTCATGTTAGCAGTTCAATCATGGGAACACAGTCACATCTCTGTGTGGCTTTCTTCCCCCACTGATTGGTAAAGAAGGAAGCCTTGCTCACGTTGCACAAAACTGTGGACCAGGGGTTTGGTTCCCCGGCCCCAGAGGCAATGCAGATAGAAGTCTGACAGGTCACCACAGTCAGTCTGACATTGTTGTCTCAGTGGTTCCCAACACACTGCTTGTCCTACCCAGGTGGAGAGTGTATCCATAATTACTTCCTTTCTTCTCCATTATATCTGCCACTGGAGAGGTTGGTTTTTTCATTCCTAGTGCAGATCTGTTTGAGGTTGGAGTAACCAAGAGGGGGGACAACCTCCCCAGCCTGAGACCCAGCAGAGGTGCCCAGCCCCCACACCCAGTCCATATGGAGGCAGAGACTGCCTCTCCCAGTCTGAGATCTCTGGACCCTAGACTCTGAGACCCTGAGACCACAGTGGCATAGGACTCATCCTACCACCCCCCACTAGTGGCCTAGGCTGCTGGTGGGAGTGTGCCAGAGCTCTTCTCCAAGGACCTGCACTGCCCAAAAGGACCCCAACTCCCACCTCTAGCCAGACTAGGCTCAGGGCCAGGTTTGGAAGGTAGAGCCTACTAATCCCCTCTCCTAGCTCAGGACCTGGGTTGAGCTGCCCCCTATCCCAACCCCAACCCCCAGACACCAAAAGAGGGGAAGCCAGATGCCCAATGAGGTAATCTAAACACACACCTTAATACTTTACCACTCCCCAAACCTGAAAATTCATCTGAAGTACAGTCAAGGAAAAGAACAGAAAAGGAGGCATCCACATCAAAAACAGATGTAGGAACGGAGAAAGCCATTCTCTTGACTGTATACCCAGGGGGTCTGAGTTCCAGAGGAAAGCCACAGCCCACAGGGCTTTTGTGTCAAGTGGTCAAACTGTCCCTAAATGGCAGTGACTACAGGACTCTGAGGTCTAACTATTTATCACACATTCATAGGCAGTATGGAAACAATCAGCTCAAACAGAGGTAGGTGCTTTATTGCTCGCAACATGTCAGGCAATGTAAGTTCCAAGTTCATGGCAGCCCTGCCTGCCACTCAAGACTGAAGGGCCCAATCAATAACCTCAGAGTGAATACTACCCACGAAGAGATCCGTATCACCACTGAGGAAATCTCCAATCACATAAGTGAACTGCTAGCAAACCTGCCCCATGTGTACACCAGAGGAAGGCATTATTTCTTTTATACTCATCAAGACATTATCTTCATTATACTTGTCAGGAACTAAAACTGTCCTCTACAGTCCAGAGAGACATATTTTCTCTACCTTCCAAAGATATTTACTTCCAAAGATATTTACAAACAATCTTGAAATTGTTAGTCACACAAAAGCTCTTGTAAAATGTATAGCAATGCCCTGGAGAATGTACTGTATGATGAGGCAGATGGAGGTGATGAGGAAAAGAAGGGGCCAAAGTTCCCTATAGGAAGGGCCATGTCTATCCACTGTTAACTTCCCATGGGTAGCAAGATGAGGAGTCTGAAGTTTGTATTCCCTCTAATTCCAAGACCAGTATAGGAGATTTCTCCTGATGACTTTTAACAAAGGTTTACATTCTTTGTTTTCTGGTTTTTTGGTTTTTGGCATGATATGATTTAGGCTTGTAAAATTGTATGTTTTTAGTGATTCTATGTTGGTTGACAACATTATATATGATTTAGGGATATAGGTTCACACTCTTCAGGTTTGTTACCACACTCACCACCAAAGTGTTCAAAATCCTCCACCATAGTCCATTGGGTCCCTTCCCCTTCACTTGTTTCCAATCTCTTCCCAAATGGTTCCAGGAATAAATTTTTCTTAGGTTTCCTCTATTCCTGGCAAGGCTGTTTAATCTAACGTATTCTTTCCAGTTTCACTGGGAAGGAGGTTTAGCCTACCAACTGCCATTAAGGTTGAGCCAAATGTCTGAGACTTAAATGAAGGATTTCCATCTGTATTTATTTGCTTATTTACTTATTTATTCATTCATTCAATACATAGTCTGTGACTGTAACAGAATGGTGAGTTTAACAGAGCAAAACACTGGCTTCGACAAGATGACAGCCCATGAGGAGAGAAGCCTAGTTAATTAATTAGACATATAATTAGACATATAATTATACATATCATATAATATTAGTGATATGTGCTATTAAGAGCAAATAAAAGAAGAGGGAGCTGAGGCAAGAAAGAGAGAAATTGTAACTCATTTCTGTTCTTTCTATACTTCTATACTGCTGTTTCTATGTTCACAGGTTAACATGCTTTCAACTAATACAGATGTCTCAGGCACAACTCTACCTGCCTCTCTGCACCTTACAACACTTTCTTCTTGCTGGGTCTTGCCACATTCCTGGGGCTGTATCTGGAAGAAAGGCAGTTCCCTTCCCTCTGCTCTCAGGATTGGCATCCCCACCCACTCCCATCCCTGCTGAGCCCAAGTCCTCTCACCTGGGAATTCATCAAGCTGCTGAAACCCATGGCATTTGCTCTCCAATTGGAGGCACCTTTATTTGAAGTCCAGAAGATGGAGCTTTGTTTTTACAGCAGATTATTTTCTAGTCCTTTCCACTCCTTCCAGTATTATGCTGTTAAAACTTAAATGCCAAACTGAAAGTGGAAGAGGATGGCAAAGATGTTACGGGATTTTAGGGTGACTATATCATCACCCTGTAAGGGTGATAGTTCACAACTGATAATAAATTCTCGTAACACTAAGGCTACTTCTCATTGCTTTTGTTGTTTAATTTTTCATTGGATTTCATTTCTTTTCATTCCAGGTATACGTGGAATTTTTTTTTTTTTTTTTTTTTGAGATTAGTCTCGCTATTTTTGCCCAAGGAACTTCAGGCTCACGTTGCCCGGGGTACCACAGATTCAAGCAATCCCCACCCTCAGCTTCCCAGATAGCTGGGATTACAGGTGTGCACCACCATGCCCAGCTATTTTTGGGAACTGGGTCTCACTGTGTTCCCCCAAGCGGGACTCGATCTGCGATCCCTAGCCCCGGCCACTTCATAGGCTGAAGCTTACAGGCACGAGCCACTGTGCCCGGCCAGGTATACATGGAATTAAAATTTTTTTATATATTATATTAAAAATAGTGATCAAAATATAACATTATGGTTTAATGATCACCCCAACACAGTGTTACATCTAAGGAATTTAAGTTTCTCCTCCCCATCAGGGTAGGCATGAGAGTAAAGAGGGGACTTGGACCCATACTAAGAGTTGGCCAAGCATGCCACTGATGACTTCCCAGCCCTGTTGGCATACTTCTGTTTTAGGGAAAGGTTCTAACCAGAATCTAGATACTAGATTCTGATGTCTGCCCAAGCTGCCAAACCCATTAGCCCCTGTTCATTTTTTTTTCAATGTTAAGCACTTTCTTTAGAGTATAAAAATGGATACAGTGGGATGTCCAATATAGGTCACAGGTTCATAATATATTGAATGGTTTAAACAAAAGAGCATTTTTTCTTAGCACAGAGACTAACAATAAAAGTTGTTGCTATAGCAGCTGACTATTCCTCTAACACACTGGTTCCAAATCAGGGGCATTTTGCAATGTCTAAAGCAGTTTTGGTTGGCACTCCTGGCACCTGGTGGGTAGTGGCCAGAGATACTGTCAAACATCCACCAACACAGAGGATAAGCCCCACAGCACAGAACCCTCAGTTCCAAGATAAGGAGTTGTGAGGATGAGAGGTTTGCCTGAGAGCTTAAAATTTTTTGTCTTGAGAGCTAATATAGTAAAATTTGTCCTTTTTAGTATACTGTTCTCAGAGTGTGCGTCACTTAAATTTTTGTATATCAGTTGTGTCTCATAGATAAGGAATGTTGCAGTGTTTCAGTTCCCATTTTTTAAGCTTTATTTGGTTTGGATGCTATCCTTGTAAGTCAAAAGAACCCTGCTTCTTGAGGAGAAGTCAGATGTAAAATGGTGCTCATAAAGAATGACTTAATGTGACTTTTGCTGAATAAATTATGAGGGGAAGGAGCCAAGTATCTGAAAGAGCCTGACGGTGCCTGCCATGTGAGAGAAATCCATTAAATATTGATCCAATACATGAAGAAGAGAAACCATGATCTATTCAAGCAGGAAATCTAGCCACCCCCACCCTACTCCTCCTCAATTTCCCTTATTCAATTCATCATGCTATCGATTGGATCCATGTATACTCTCTTGAATCGGTTCTGTTCTATCTCTAATGCTCACATCATGCCACACACCTCCAGCCCTTGTTACTATTATTTCTCACATGGACTATGTGATAGACTCTAGGTTGCTGGAGGCCTGGTATCAATAGCTTTCTCAATCATTCGACTTTCAGGGAACAAAACCTGGGAGACAGCAAGGGGATAAGTTAACTTGTGTTCACTACATGTGTTCACTACAACTAAGGAATCAAAACTGTCTTCAGTATTAGCCATGTTGTAAATCAAAGCCACAGTCATCTTTCACTTCACCCCTGTGAGAATGGTCCCTATTGAAGAAGATGTAATAAGTGTTGAAGATGTGGAGAAAAAGAAACTCTCATTCACTGTTAGTGGGAATGTAATTTGGTGCAGCCTCTATGAAAAATGGCATGAAGATAACTAAAAATAAAAATGGAAATGCTATGTGAACCAGCAATACCTATGAAAACTAATGTAAAAGGTCTTTTTTTTATTCAACTTTCTTAAGCCATAATTGGTTTTTTTGTTTTTGTTTTTGCTTTTTTGAGACTAGGTTCGTTATTTTTGCCCGTGGAACCGCAGGCTCTCGTTGCCCGGGGTACCACAGACTCAAGCAATCCCCAGCCTCAGCTTCCCAGGTAGCTGGGATGACAGGCGCACGCCACCACGCCCAGCTATTTTTTTGGAACTAGGTCTCGCTACGGACCCCAGGCCGGACTCGAACCGCGATCCCTAGCCCCGGCCTCTTCATAGGCTGAAGCTTACAAGCACAAGCCACTGTGCCCGGCCCTTGGTTTTTGGCTTAAAAATAAATTGTTTGGGATATAGTCCCTGTAAGTCTTCCACCACGACATCACCTAAGAACCATCACCATAGTACCTTTTACTCTTCCCTCCCCTATTTTGACCCCTCTTCTGCTCTCTCTCTTGCTATGCAGCTCAGAGCTATTCTTTGAATACAAGTTTTCTGACATCAAAAGTCTTATGCATTCCTGTGTTCCACAATCCCAGGTCAGGGGACCAGGCTAAAAGCCCAAGAAATTGTAGAATAAATAGTGGAATATCATACAGCTATTTTTAAAAATAATGCCTTTTTGGACAAGATGGAAGAACCTTGAGTTGCCTCTACTAAGATAAATAAGTCAGAAAGCAAAAGACTGATATTGAATGGTTTCATTTAACTGTGGAGTATAAACCAAAACAAACACAGGGAATAGGGAGGGGAGAGGAAGGGATAGAGGTGTGAAGGGGACAGGATATTGGCAAGGATGTTGGGTGGAGGGTGAGTGAAGCATATGCAAATATGGAAGTGTAACAATGTAACCCTATAGTTATAGAGATATGTAAACAACTGGCAACTTTTAAAAAAACCAAAAAACAGTTTAGTTATATTACAAGACTTCCTGCCGCTCTCTAGCATGAGGCTAATCCAAGAATAGGGATTTTCATATATATGTGTGCAATCAATAATTTTTTTTAAAAGAATAAGGATTTTCATGTACAAAACAGAAAGACGGGCACTGAGGCACTCCAGAGAGAGAGCTGATTTTCTTGGCTTTTCAGCATCATGAATCAGAGGGAAGATAAAGTGCAGAAGAGAAAAGGTGTTGGGGATGGCGAATAAAATCTTATTTGGAAACTTTGAGCAGGCTAAGAGACCTTCTAGGGAACCCAGCAACTTACAGTTTTTAGTCCACACAGACTGTGTTATCTTAGCTAGTCAAAACCTCCTGCCTGCCTGTCTTTGTAGACAGTTCTCTTTCCTTTTTCTCTTTTCCTAAATAGATATGCCTTGTGCTAATGGGAAAAAAGTCTTTCATCAGAGTCTGACACCTAAATAGTGCTTAATATATGTTCTGTTCTCACCACCTTGAAATTCTTCATAATTCTTAATTTTTAAACAATTTAATTTTTAAACTCCCTGCAATTTCATTTTCCATGAGACCCATACTATGTAGCTTGTGAGACCCATTCACTGCAAGGAACCTGAAGAGCAGAAGTTGTAGCAATTCTTCCAAGTCTCCATTTATTCATGGGGTATGGCTCTGGGGCAGAGCATGTGACTGGGGTTTGGGAAAGCTGATTTTTTTCTTAAAGGAGAGACTTTCCCCACACCCACCTTCTCAAATGATTTGCCTCCACAATGGGAGATACATCAGGAATCAGAGTGAACAGGAGAACCCTCTTGTACCCACTTGGCCCTCAGCCCTGCAGTCTGAGGGCCTCTTCCTACCAGCACCCATGACTCCACCTGAAAGACTCATTTGTCATCAGTAGGTTACTTGGCCTGCTTGTACAATGATTCCATAGCGCTGGAGAGCCACCATCTCCAGAATCAACCTCAAAAGAGATCAGAGAGTTAGTAGGACCTGGACTTCCTCCCCATAAGGAACAAAGACTTCCAGGATCACTCTGAGGCGTATTTTACTCTACTGTCCACACTGGCCTCGCTTGCTCCCACAGCCAGAGTGGGAACTGACTTGCTGCCACACAGACTCTTGGTTTCCTTCCCCTCCCGCCTCACTTCTCCACTCTCCTATTGGAATTACTTCCTGAATTAACTACTTGTGGCTCAAATCCTCATTTTGGGATGCTCCTTGGGGAACCCAAAATCATTTGAAGTAATCTAAATACAGACCAGGGGGTACCTTGCTTTCAATTTACTTCTGAGTCAACAAAGAGTGCAAGATGACTTACTAGGTAAGGACTCAGGTAGGGTGGGGAGGACTCTCAGTTCCTCTCTGGGCAGTGGCTACAGGGCTGGAACCACCCATCCGGACCATCTGGAGCTGTAGTTCATGGTCTTTATCACTAACAAGGGAGAGACCTCATCTGTCAGAGGGTCTTACTTCCTGCCCTGTGAGGGGAGTCTTGCTCAACTGTCAACACCTCATGTTCTGCAAGTGTCAGAGAACCAGGGAGTGAAGCTTAAACAGGTAGGAAGTTACTTTGCCTTTCGCATGGCAAGTTGGTGGGAGGACTGAAGGAGCAGATTGAAGGCTGCTGCGGCACTTCTGAATTTTGCTTTGCTCTCCTGTCCTCCATTCTCAACATCTCCTCATTCTCCAATATGACTGACAGTCTAACCACCTCATCTGTGTCCCAGAGAGCACGGAGGAATCAAAAGGAAGAAAGGCATGCCCTTTGTGTTTCTCAGCCTATGTTAGTCTCTCCTGCCTCAGTCCCAGTGGCTAGAGTCACAGGCCTTCCGCAAAATCAAAGAAGTCTGGGAAATGTAAGCATCACTCTGGACAATGGTGCCCAGCTAAAAAGTAAATGTTTTATTTCTACAGAAGAGAGAACTAGATATTGAGGAACAACTAACAATCTCAGTCTTGCTGGTACCCCTGGAAGACCAGGGTACTCCCCATCAGCTCCAAAAGGGCCAAAAGTCACTGGTGCTGATGGAGTACTGCGAACTGGAATAAGACAGCTACTATCATGGCATATGTAATCCTGCCCCACAGATGAACCCAGGGAAAGATGAGCTATTAGCTTAGTTTAATTAGCTTAGGACCTGTTTCTGCTCCTTCAGTGAAATGAAGATTTTGGTGGCCATTAGGGCTCTGAGAGAAAAGAAAACATGGACACAATGTGGGCAAGGAAAAAGCAGAGGCAGCAGCAGCGAAGCTCCATACTCTTCACCAGCCACCAGCCTACCACACTCCCAAACCTGCAGTTTCTCCTCTGGAGACCCAAAACCTCAAACTAGAAGGCAGGGCTGGGTGCGGTGGCCCGCGCCTATAATCCTAGTGCCGGGAGGCTGAGGCCAGGGATCTCTCGAATCCACAGATTGACACTACCCCAGGAAACATAGTGAGACCTACTCTCTAAAAAATAGTGGGGCGTAGTGGCATGCACCTGTAATCCCAGCTATCTGGGAGGCTTAGGCTAGGGATCACTTGAGTCCGCAGGTTAGGGACCCCAGGCAACATAGTGAGACCTAGTCTCTAAAAAACAAACAAAATAAAAAACTAGAAGGTATTTCCTTTGTGACAAAACCTTTCATCTTCTAAATTCTTGCCTTTCTCACAAACTATATCTACCAGAGATCAGGAGTTAAGGTTTGCCCTGTCTTGAAATTGACAGGCCTGTTAAAATGATGCTGACAAAAACTCGTCCTCTATTTTTGCCTTGTGCTTGTCACAACATCCCCTCTTTTCCTGAGAAAACTCCACCTTATATAAATCAAACCCCACTAGTGGAGAGACCAGAGTGTAACTGGAAGAAGCAGTAGGCTGGAGTCCCTTTCCACGCAGTCATTTATTCTGAATTAATCTTCATTTTCACTTTCCAGAAATTATCAGTTAATAGATGCTGTTTACAAATATTCTTGTTCTCCTTCTCCTGGGTAGACATAGGATGTATATTTCCCTGCCCCCTTGAATTTAGGTATGTTCACATGATATACTTTAGCCAAAGAGATATGCACACAAATGAAATGTATCTAGTTTAGGCTAAAGGTTAAGAGCCTGAAAAGGTAGAATATGAGATTCCATGTTTGGTTGACCACCAGTCTAGATATTGCTATGAAAGCATTTTTTAACTGTGACTAACATTTAAATCAGTAGACTTTGGGTAAAAGAAATTACCCACCATAATATGGGTGGACCTCATTCAATCAGCTGAGTCCCTGAAGAAGGTATTCTGTCTCCAGACTGCTTTGGGACTCAGCCTATAAAATCTGTTCTTCCTGGGTCTCCAAACTGCCCCTCTGTAGGGGTCCTGGGGTGCAGAGAGACCCCCCTGACTTCTGCATAGGAAAGAATTATTTCAGAAATCAGAATAGATGAGTTAGAAATGAAACTATTGTAATTGATAGAGATGAGATTCAGATGTTTGGTTAGTGAGGCTCTTGGGGGCCTCTGATAAATGATTTTAGTAGAGTTCCACATTCAGCAGAACACAGCAAGTTTATCAAGAAAAAAGGAAAGGAAAAAAGAGACAGACACAGACAGTGAGCAGTCTTAAGATAAGCTTGGCATCTTATCAGAGCAGGGATATCTTACATTGTGTTCTTAAGTGGAATTTCTCATTACACTTGGTGGAATTTCTCCCTTTGAAGTTAAGTTGGTTTTGCAGCAAAGACTTAACTTTTTCTATCCCCACCTCCAGTTCCTGGCTTTTCTTGTAGATCTTCCAAAGCTAGTTTAATGACTATGTTAATCAGTCTAATTCTGTCTAGTCCAGAAAGCATGCAGTCTAGGGAGAGAAGTCAGAATTTCTTTCCCAGTAGGATGTGCTACCAGTAATATAACACAATGAATAGCACAATATCAGTTTCCAGGAATTCAGTTGGAGCTAGTTAATGATTGATCATGAGGAGGGGGTACAGGGTGAAAGGATGATCTCTCTTCCAAATTCCTTTTTGTTTGTATCAATTACCTCTTTTCCATAAGACACTGACTCAGACAACATCAATAAACCCCACCTTCTCCCACACAGCCTGACTAAGTTTGGCCAGAGGGAAACTGATGACACCATTTGTGATGGTGTGAAAACCATCAAAGACCTGACCAAGCTCCCCCTCTGGGACCAGATAAAAGGATGCAGCCTTGCAGCTCAGAGGTATGACTTTTGCTTTCACAGCTCCAGCTGAAGTATAATGACAAGGTGAAAGTATGATAAGCTATTTTGAAGCCCAGTGTCCTAAAACATACACCCCAAGGGTCTAGAAAAAAAAGTGTCTAGAAAAACAACCAGTGACTTACTGACTCAGTTTTCTGGTATGCAGCTCAGCTTCCCCTTGAATCGTCCTCATTCTATCTTCTGTCATGTAAGACCATGTACTACCACCAATGATAGCCCACCCAGAACACCAGTACATATAAAGTGCATATAAACTCTTAATTCCTGTTTGGGGTACTCAGCCTTCAGATATGAATCCGCTGGATCAGTACCAGTACTAATAAACCTACTTCTTGCCAGCCCTGGTGTCCTTGTTCCCTGATTACCAGCCTCCATAATTGAAACAATGGTCAGGTGCAATTACCGTTCCCTGACTGCCACAGCCAAGTATGGTTCTCGTTTCCCTGACGGCCTGCTTTCACAGCCTTTGGCTGACTGTGTGCCTATTGGCTGCCCACCCAAGTCTTTTCTAATAAACCTGTTCCTTTGCTTCTCTGATCTCCTTTCTTCCTTTGTCTCCAATCATCTATTTTCTTTCCTGAAATTAATTCCTAACACAGTAATACAATTCAGTGGTCAGAGTTTAATTCTCTGTATTACTATATTTTCTGCTCTAAGATTCTATCGCTTCAATTATGGACTTCCCAGTCCCCACAACCCCATGAGCCAAGCCTTGAATCAATCTCCATCCTTTTCTTTACACACACATTCCTGGTTTTGTTGGCTTTGTTTCTCTGAATAGACCTAGATAATACAGAACCTATGTGCAATTTGTGACATTTCCTTTTGTCCATTCTAAGAAGCATATGTGGAGAAGAGGCCTCCAGCCAAGATCCTTGACAAGAGTAGATTCTCTCCAGTGACCCACAGTGAACAGGTGGCAGAAGTAATAACAGAAATGTGGGAAATGTTCTCATTGCAATATAATCTAATCTCCAGCTACTACGAGCTGGCAAAAATAGAAATTAGGGTGGCACAGACACATAAGGAAAGTTCTATGTCTTCCATTCCCGAGCTTGCAGGCTAAATTTTATTCCGGTTACAAGTAATCGCTGTTTCTTATTTTCTTCTAGCCAGGATTATCCCAGGGTTTAAAGTACTCCAAGACCAAAGCTGCTCAGGCACAGAGAGAGACCACCCCCTGGCCTAGGTTAGGTAGGTAAACAAACCTGAAAGAATGGAAAAATAAGGAAAGACTATCAGAAAGATAAATTTCAAAGACCATGGCCAGATATGAACATGCCAGGGAGAAGCACAACTGAGGTGTGAGGAAGCAAGGCATAGATAGAACATTACTTTAGCATGGAACAAGTGGGGGGGGGCAGAGGAGTGGAAACTTGGATAGAGAAATTCCCTCCTGTGACTTCAATCAATCACAAGTAAAAAACAAAAAACATGGTGGCGTATGCCTGTAGGCAGCAGCCTAGGAAGACGCAGCCAAGGCCAGGAATTGTGGTTCAAGTCCCAACGGGAGCATGTAGTGAGACCTAATCCCAAAAAAAATAGCTGGGCGTGGTGGCACATGCCTGTAATTCCAGCTACCTGGGAAGCTGAGGCTGGGGATTGCTTGAGTCTGTGGTACCCTGAGCAATGTGAGCCTGCAGTTCCACGGGCAAAAAAATAGTGAGACCTAGTCTCAAAAAGAAAAAGAAAAGAAAAAAACCTTATAAAATAGGGAATCTGGGAAAGTCAAGTTGGTAATCTTCTTACCCCTCCCTGGGGGACTTTCCCAAGGAGTCTTGCTTTCTTTTCTATCTTCCTTTGTTTTCTATCTATCTCTGTCTTTTTAAATAAATTTGCCTCTTTCAACTTACTGGCCTGTGTTGTTGGAGTGCTTTCTATGGCTTCAAAAGACAAAAATCTGGTAAGGAAACATGCAGTTTCATCACATGCAGTTTCATCACATGGCTTCATCACTCTTGGGAGTTTTCTCTGCTTACAGTGTCCTGGGAATCAATGTTCTGTTCCCATCCTTCCACCTTTCATTCAAGCTTCTCAGACTCTAATATTACCTCTTCCTCTCAATTCAATAAAAATGTTTCCTTTCCTTCTTATTGTGAGAGATCTCAACTTGGGGACTGGAGGCTATAAGGAAATTTCCCCGCAGGGGATTTGCACTTGAAAAGAATTAAAAACAAAACAAAATCCCCCACACTAAAGTTATACTTGCAGAAAGTGCAATTAAATAAAATTTCTTGCAGCAAGGGAGATATTTGGGGGTAAGAGGAATTTTTCACAGGTGCTCTGCAGATGGGGCGAATATGTTGAATATTGTACTTGGGATTTCTGGGTGCTTCAGAGTAGCAAAGAACTGGGAGTCCTCAGGGACATGTCAGAGCAGCTTCCAGAGCTGTGCAATAATCCCTGTTTCTCCTTCCACGTGACTCTCAATGACACCCCAAGTCTGCACTGGCAGTCTCAAAACCTTTCCTGTTCACCCGCAGACCTAGCTCTGGCCATTTTGTCTCAAAGAGCAGATTCCTTAGCCATGTGATCTTTGTCTTCAGGTAAAGACCTCGAAGGTTAATACAGAAGTAACCTGGGTGCTGTGTCTTCCTCCTGTTTCACCAGGGAGGCTTACTGCTAATCTCAAATGTAATGCATATTCATAAGAAATCAACTAGGGAACTCATTAAAAACAGATTCAGAAATCTAGATTCTGATTTAGTAAACTGGGATGGAGCCCAGAAAACCGCATTTTTACAAGCCTTCTTCCCCCAGGTGGTTTCAATGCATGCGGAGGAAACAGATTATTAATGAAGAACTAGTGCTCCAGAGAGGTGGGGTTGACTGTTAGCACAGCCTGCCTTTCTGAATTCCCAGCAAACTCTTTTCTGTAAATTCTGATTCCTTCCCTTTGTTGTTCATGAAGCCTGGCCATCTGTTCACAACCTTCAAACAAAACAGACAGACAAAAGAGGGAATGTAGCTTCTAGGAGGGTCTGTGCTGTTTTACTCTTCTTTCAGTTTACAAGAGGATGGGTCATTTTTGTGAGGGATGTAGTCTTTGATGACAAAAATGAGGACAAAGGGTCATCTCTCTCCCACTCAATGTTGTTTTATTTGTAGAAGATCACCTAAAAACAAACACAGAAGGAAAAAGAAGCAACCAGCACCAAGAGTTCTCAATGAAATTTGGGATAATCAAGAGTTATATACAACTTACTAATGCGTTATCTTTATAAATCCGGTATAGAACCAGTAACCTTGAGGCAGAATAATGGTCAAAAATAACCCAATCCATTTGACCAATTGAAGGGTTAATTTCTATGGCCTCCAGGAAAGGCATAAAGGCCCCCCACATCTGGAACTAATTTCCCCCTGCCTGGATCCTCCCAGTGCCTAGACGGGTCTCTGACTGAAATCCGTGCGCTCCCTGGTGGCTTAAGGGTCAACTACAAGTTATCAGAGCTGGAAGAGAAAAATCAGTCTTAGATTCTAGCCTTTCAACCCTCGACACCTACACAGAGCTTTCACAAGGATGAAGTTTTTGAAGGCACAGAGTCCTCTTCAAAGGTGCATCTGGACTGCTATAAAGAGACATCATAGCTCTAGTTGCATTCTCACACTTATTCTATGCTCCTAAAATATTTGAATATTCTAATATTTCACAAAGCAGATATTCAGCAACCTCTAAAAGCACAGTTCTTGCCTGGCCTTACTCTATACATTGATCCAGGACAACCCATCAGTACAGGTTATAGAAGCGCTCCATGGAAACAAAATCCCCAGTCCAAGCACAACCTCTCACTTCACTCACACCTATACCAGTTACCTGCTCAGCTTCACCCCTCCTTTGTAGTATCTGTTCTTCCAACCCAATACTCACCCCTAATTATGGACCCAGAATCTTCACTCAGGATCAGAACTTGCAGTGACCTTGTAGCCTTTGGGCTCCACTTCTAGTCAACAGAGTATTGAAAGTTCTAGCAGAGCAAATAGGTAAGAAAAAGAAATTAAAAAGTTTCCAAATCAGAAAAAAATACATCGACACTATAGCAGATGAAATAATATTATATTATAGAAAGACCACAAAAAACAATTAGGTTAATAAATGAAAGCAAAGTTGCAAGCTACAAAAGCAATATATAAAAATGTGTTGCTTTTTTATACACTAATAACTATATGAAAGAGAAATCAAGAAAGCAATTGCATTTAAAATTGCATCAAAGAGAATAGCATATTGGGGCCAGGCATGGTGGCTAATGCCTGTAGGTGACAGCCTAGGAAGCCACGGCCGAGGCCAGAGATCGCGGTTCGAGTCTAGCCTGGGGCACATAATGAGACCTAGTCCCCAAAAAAATAGCTGGGCATGGTGGTGCGCGCCTGTAATCCCAGCTACCTGGGAAGCTGAGGCTGGGGATTGCTTGAGTCTGTGGTACCACAGGCAACGTGAGCCTGCGGTTCCACGGGCAAAAATAGTGAGACCTAGTCTCAAAAAAAAAAAAAAAAAAAAAGAGAGCATCGCATAGCATATCTAAGAATAAATTTAACCAAGGAGATAAAAAAAAAAAACTTATACACTGAAAACCAAAAGGCATTGATGGAAAACAACTGAAAAAGAACAAATAAATGGAATGATATTTGGTACTCATGAATTGGAAGAATTAATATAGGTAAAATGTCTCTATTACCTAAAGCAATCTATAGATTCAATGCAATCCCTATCAAAACTTGAATGGCATTTTTCATTATAACAATTCCAAAATTTGTATGGAACTACTAGTGACCCCAAATAGTGAAAAAAAATCTTGAGAAAGAACAATAAACCTGGAGGCATGACATTTGCTGACCTCAAACAAAGTTATGCTAATCAAAACAGACATATATCAAGGCTGGGCATGGTGGCCCACACTGTAATCCCAGCACTTGGGAGGCTGAGGCTGGGGATCACTTACGTCCACGGGTTCAAGACAACCCTAGGCAACATAGCAAGACCTAGACTCAAAAATTAAAAAAAAAAAAATTTAAAAAACAGATACATATCAATGTAACAAAATAGCCCAGAAATAAACTCTTACATCTATGATCAATCAATTTACTTTTTTTTGCCCGTGGAACCACAGGCTCTCGTTTTCCGGGGTACCACAGACTCAAGCAATCCCCAGCCTCAGCTTCCCATGTAGCTGGGATTACAGGCATGCACCACCATGCCCAGCTACTTTTTTGGAACTAGGTCTCGCTATGGGCCCCAGGCGGGACTCAAACCGCGATCCCTAGCCCCAGCCGCTTCACAGGCTGAAGCTTACAGGCACAAGCTACCGTGCCCGGCACTATGATCAATCAATTTACAACAAGGGAGCCAAGAATATACAATGGGGGAAAGGACATACTCTTCAATAAATGGTGTTGAGTAAATTGGACAGCAACGTGCAAAAGAATGAAACTTACTCTATTCTCAAAATGGAGTAAAGACTTGAGAATAAGACCTGAAGCTCTAAAACTCCCAGAAGAAATTATATATGCAGTAATCTCCTTGACATTTTTCTTGGCAATGAATTTCTGGACTTGATACCAAAAGCAAAGGAAATAAGAACGAACTAAATAAGTGGGATTTCACCATACTAAAAAACTTCTGACCGGGCATGGTGGTGCATGCCTGTAATCCAAGCACTGGGAAGCAAGAGGCCAGGGATCACTTGAGTTCGCGGGTTGGAGACTACCCCCAGCAACATCGCGAGACCTGGTCTCGAAAAAGCAGCTGGGCAATTGTAATCCCAGCTACCTGGGAGGCTGAGGCTGGGGATCGTCTGAGTATGCAGGATTGGGACTACCACAGGCAACATAGCAAGACCTAGTCTCAAAAAAATAATTAATTAATTAATTAATTAATTAATTAAAATTTTAAAACGTCTACATAGCTAAGGAAATCGTCAACAACAATGAAAAAAAGTCTACCAAATAGAAGAAAATACTTGCAAACCAAATATCTGCTAAGGGGGTTAATATCCAAAATATAGAAGAACGTATTCAACTCCATAACTAACAAAAACCAATCCAATTTAAAAAAAATACGCAGGGCCAGGCATGGTGGCTCATGCCTGTAAGTTTCAGCCTATGAAGTGGCGGAGGTGGCCGAGGCTAGGGATCGCAGTTCGAGTCCCGCCTGGGGCCGTACCGAGACCTAGTTCCAAAAAAAAATAGCTGGGCATGGTGGCTTGTGCCTGTAATCCCAGCTAACTGGGAAGCTGAGGCTGGGGATTGCTTGAGTCTGTGGTACTCCGGGCAACAAGAGCTTGCGGTTCCCTGGGCAAAAATAGCGAGACCTAGTCTCAAAAAAAAAAAAAAAAAAAAAAAAAAAAAAAAAAAAAAAAAAAAAAAAAAAAAAAAAAAAAAAAAAAAAAAAAAAAAAAAAAAAAAAAAAAAAAACAGAGAAGATGAATGACATTTTTCCAAAGAAAACATACAAATGGCCAACAGACAACACATAAAAGATGCTCAGCGTCACTTCTCACCCAGGAAATGCAAATCAAAATTACCATATGATAACATCTCATACCAGTTAGAAGGGTATTAGGAACACCATCCTATTAGGGCCAGTGAGAATCAAAAGATGAGAGATAACAGGTGTTAGCAAGGATGTGGAGGAAGGGACCTTTGTGCACCATTGGTGAGAATACAAATTGGTACAGCCACTGCAGAAAACAGTATGGAGTTTCCTAAAAATTAAAATATGATCTAGAATTTCCACTTCTGTGTATATACCCAAAGAAAATGAAAACAGACTATCAAAGATAGAGCCCACTCCCATGTTCAATGGAGCATTCTTTTTGATAGCCAGCATATGGAGACAACCTAAGTCTACATCAACGAATAAAGAAGATGCGATCTATTTATATCTACGTACTTATCTACATAGCTATGTATATATACACATTTATATACATATTTACATTTACACATATAAATATATATAATGTATATACACAATGGAACATTACTTAGTGGTGAGAATGAAGGAAAACCTGCCATTGTGATAACATGGGTGGACCCTGAAGGTATGCTAAGTGAAATAAATCAGCCATAGACCAGTAAATACTGCCTGGTATCACTTATCTATCTTCTTTTAAAAAAATCTTCTTAAAAAGAGTCAAATGCATAAAAATGTAGTTGCCAGGAGCAGGGGGATGAGGAAAATAAAGATTGGAAAAAGGGTACAAACTTTCATCTGTAAGATGATTAAGTTTAAAGGGTCTAATGCAAATGGGTAACTACAGTTGATAACAGTACTATATAATTGAAATTTGCTAAGAGAAAATTTAAATGTTCTCAATAGTAAAAGAAAAAAGGGATATTAGAAGACGGATAAGTCAGAGACGGGCATGGTGGTGCATACCTGTAAGTGGCAGCCTAGGAAGTCACGGCTGGGGCCAGAGATCGCGGTGTTCGAGTCCCACTAGGGGCACATAGCGAGACCTAGTCCCAAAAAAGTTAGCTGGGCGTGGTGGCGTGCACCTGTAATCCCAGCTACCTGGGAAGCTGAGACTGGGGATTGCTTGAGACTGTGGTACCCTGGGCAACGTGAGCCTTGCAGTTTCACGAGCAAAAATAGTGAGACCTAGTCTCAAAAAAAAAAAAAAAAAAAAAAAAAAAAAAAAAAAAAAAAAAAAAAAAAAAAAGACGGATAAGTTAATTAGCTAGATTGTACGAATTCTTTCACCATGATGTATATTTCAAGCATCTATTTTTATATGTCAATTATTCCTCAATAAAGATGAAATTTTATTTATAGTTACAGTAATCAAAACAGCATGATGTTGGCATGAAAACAGACATTTGGACTAATGGAATACACAACCCAGAAATAAATCCTCAAATATATGATCATGATTTTAACATGTGTGCCAAAACCATTCAAAGGGGAAACAACATATTTTCCAAATATGATGCTGGGAAAATTAAAAAAGTCATGCAAAGGAATGAAATCATATCCTCACCTAGTACTTTATATGAAAAATCACTCAAAGTTAGTCAAAATTGAAATATAAGAGCTAAAATGGTTAAATTCTTTGTAGAAAACATAGGAAAAAGCTTTCTGACATTGAATTTGGCAAAAATCTCTTATACCCAGAGTATAAGCGGCCAGGACTAGGGATCGTGGTTCAAGTCCCACTCGGGGCAACACAGCGAGACCTAATCCCAAAAAATAGCTGGGTGTGGTGGCGAGGGCCTGTAATCCCAGCTGTGTGGGAAGCTGAGGCTTGGAATTACTTGAGTCCGTGGTACCCCAGGCAATGTGAGCCTATGGTTCCATGGGCAAAAAAATAGCGAGACATAGTCTCAAAAAATTTTTTTTTAATTTTTGTAGATCAAGTTCTGTTAAGGGTCGACCATTCAGCATACAGAGAAAACACCTACAACTCAACAACAACAAAACTGATTTAAAATGAGCAAAGAATTTTGTGATGATCAAATTTATGTCACCTTGACAGACTCAAAGGACACTGCCATTGTGATAACATGGGTGGCATTTGGAAGGATATTAGAAACACCATCCTGACTACAAGGGAACAGAGAGCTGGCAAAACGTGTGTGTGTGTGTGTGTGTGTGTGTGTGTGTGTGTGTGTGTGTCTGGAAGAAATTAGTCTTTAATTTGAGTAAGGAAGATCACTCTCACCAATGTAGGGTGGCATCATAAAATTCTTTAAGTTGGGAATAGAAAAGGTCTCTACCTTTTCTATTGGGGGGATAACCCAAAAACCATTTACTGAGGTTGTGATTTAAAGAATAATATAATAATAATAATAATAATAATAATAATAATAATAATAATTTTTTAATTTAAAAAAAAAGAAAAGGTAAAGAACCATGTATTTTTCTCTTTCTCTTTTGAGATCTCTACCTTCAGATATCAAGAGTAAAGGTAAGTGTTCAGTGCAGTTGCCCCAGGGAAGTCATTCCAATTGTTCACCACCAGTATTTGCTAAGATACTGGTGTTTCCCTCCTTGCACCTTTGTTCCAGCTCCATGCCCTTTGGGGAGCGTCTGCACCTCCAATTGTTCTTCCTCAAATCTTAGGCTTTCTTTAGCTTTTCATATTTTCTTTTGACTTTTTATATTACTATCTGTATTTGGTTTTCAGTTTTATGTTACTTTCTTCTGCCATGTATTTTTTCTAGAGCTGTATATTCTCCTGCAGTTCCCTAAGCTTCTGGAAAGTTTTAGCAATTGGGCCAGCTAGGTCTTCTCTAACTCCTAACTCCCGCAGGGCTGGTATTGTTCATTGGCACAAATCCCTGTCATGTCATCCTTGCTGTCTTTTGTTTTCTGGTCCAGATGTTTGTTTTTCTATCATAATCTCCTGCAATTCACTTTGTGGGGACAGAGTTGGGCATAAATCAGTGATTTCTGGATTTTTTGAAAGCAAACAAAAACAACAAACAGAACAAACTCTAATATCTTCCTGAATCACATGCTTCCACCTTGGGTGTAAATATTGGATGGGGAGATAAAAATTTCTCCCTTTACCCTTCTTAGTTCTGAACTGAGACCCCTGGAATGAAAGTTAGATTAACCAGAGAAAGATAAGCAAAAATGTATGAACATGATATACCTCGAACCACATGGGAGATGCCCAGGGGAAAAAAGAGAAATTCCCGAGGTACGTTGGAATTCAGGATTAAGTACCACCTTATAACACGTATAGGGAGGAGGAAAGTAGAGTCCTCCTAAGACAGTTAATTATTTTTGGGAAAGATGAATGAGTTGGCCCTTAAAAGAATAGACAATGAGCATGAAAGTTTGTGACAAAATTTGTTTGTTTGTTTTCATTTTCTCTTTCAAATTCACCCAACTATACACTGAGATAGTTCTCAAAATTTTAGCAGGTACCCCAAATCACCTGGAGGGCTTGTTAGAATCATCTGGAGGGTTTGTTAGCTCATAGATGACTGGGTCCCTCCACTTGGAGTTTTGATGATATAGTCTGGGATAGGGTTGGAATGTTTTGCATTTCTAACAAAATCCCAGTGAATGCTGCTGGTCTGGGGACCAAATATTAAGGCCACTGCTTTTGGATCTGTCTTTGCTTAAGGGAATCTCCATTTTGCCTTTTTTTTTTTGAGACTAGGTCTCGCTATTTTTGCCTGTGAGACTGCAGGCTCATGTTGCCCGGAGTACCACAGACTCAAGCAATCCCCAACCTCAGCTTCCCAGGTAGCTGGGATTACAGGCACGTACCACCACATCCAGCTATTTTTTTGTGACTAGGTCTTGCTTCGTGCCCCCAGCGGGACGTGAACCTGGATCCCTGGCCCTGGCCGTGGCTTCCTAGGTTGCCACCTACAGGCATGCACCACCATGCCCTCCATTTTGCTTTTATTCTTCCATTACTCCATCCTAAAGCCTACTTTCCAAATTTACATCAGCTCCTCATTGACTAGCCGACTCCGACATGTAGGCATTTTTAATGGCTTTCTAGCCACTGGCATGACAATGATTTTGAGTTATCTATCTCAACCCAGGATGCTAGAGCATCATTATTTATTAATAAAACATACTAATATTCCTGATCTGGGTGATGTGCTGGTGGGTGCATAATTGCTGAGTGGCTACTTTTGAATTTGGGCATCTTTTTTACATGTATATTATCCTTTCTTTTCTTTCTTTTCTTTTCTTTTTTCTTTTTTTGAGACAAGGTCTCGTTATGTTGCCTGGGGTAGTCCCTATCCCACGAACTCAAGCGATCCCCAGCCTCAGCCTCCCAGGTAGCTGGGATTACATGTGCCTGCCACAGTGCCCGGCTGCTTTTTTGAGACCAGGTCTCGCTATGTTGCCAGGGGTAGTCTCTAACCCACAAACTCAAGCCATCCCAGGTCTCTTGCCTTCCAGTGTTTGGTCTATAGGCGCACACCACTGTTTGCAGCTATCCTTTTCATTTTTAAAGGGGGAGGTATACTAATCCACACACATCCTCCATGAAGAAGTTATAGTTTTTGAGTCCTGAAAATGCAACATTATGGCTAGAGATGATGCAATTGGTCAACATGGTAAAGTGTAATCTCCATGGTAAGTGGAGATTCAACCTGAGCACAAGTCAGATGAACTCAAAAAGTTGTTTCCTGTTGAGCCCTAAAGGCAAATGTATAATGTGGGTACATTTCAACCATATTTCAAATAGTCAAAGGCAGAAAACAAATCTGGCTCTGCCCTTCCTGTTGCAGCAACAAAGCTTGCGGTCAGAGGCTCTGGCTTTGCGAGCAGCTGAGTCCCTCCCCATTTCGTCTCTGTTCTCAGAACCAGCTCTGTTCCATTGCGGGGGATCCCAAAATGTCGGTATTTAAGAAGCCATTCTTTATTCCTACCCCAAAACAGAACCAATGAAAGATAGACAGTAGATGACAGTGTCTATTTTTTTATTGTTAATCATTGGATTGAACATGAATTCGAATCTTTGCCTAAAACACTTCAAGCTACAATCTGGAGTTTAGGTAGGCTTCCTCACTCCGGAAGGATTTAGTTAAGCAAATTCAGTATATTTTTCTCAAATCCAGTTAACCCTAAATGTTCCCTCTTGGCACAAAGAGGGGTGCAGAAGGAGTAAATGTTTTACTCTCATCTAACTTCCTCTCACTGGAAATAGGAGAGAAAAATTAAAGTTCCCCCAAATCTATTTGTAAGTTTACTAGTTTATTTAATAATTCCCATGTTGATAGAGAATTGATATTTGAGTGTTTCTAGTCTTTCACACATCAGGGAAGATCCTAGACACATTTCATAATGAAGCAAGTTCTCCTCTCTGCTTGCTACCTGAAAGTGAAATGTGTAAACCAGCACAATATATATGCACTTAAAATTTAATGAATATGACAAGTCCCTTTCCAAAAAGGCAGTGTGTGATTTGTGCTTGAACCAGGAAATACCTATTTCCTTACATTCTCATTAATATTCATTATAATTGGTCAATAGTTGCCAATATGGTAGGTGAAAAGGGTATCTCTATTTTGTTTTACTGTAAATGATTCTATTAACTGGGGAGTATGAGCATCATTTTTTATGTTTGTTGGCCATTTGTATTTCCTCTTCAGAAAACTGACAGTTTATTTCCTATGTTCATATTTCTATTAAATGATTATCTTTTGTTTTATTAATTTGTAGGCATTCTTTATAACTTTGGATATATTATTTTACCTTTTATATTTGTGACAATCACACCTTCCAGTCTTTTGCTTACTTTTAAATTGAGTATATATCATTGGCAGTAAATCTTATTTAATAAAATTGTCAAAATTTATTATTTTTTAGCATAATTGTTTCTGCATATTGTTTCTTAAGGAGCTATTCATTATCTTAGGACTATGCCATATTTTAATATTTCACATTTTATTCGCTATTTTTGTTATTTTTATCTTGAGATAAATGTAAAAATCCACCTGGAACTTATACTGTTAAAAGACAGCTAATACTGTCATTTTCCCCCCAAAATCGATGATGAATTTTCCATTTGTTTCCTACTGATTAAAGATGTTATCCTTGCTGGGCACGGTGGCTCGTGACTGTAAGCTTCAGCCTATGAAGCGGCTGGGGCTAGGGTTCGCGGTTCGAGTCCCTCCTGGGGCACATAGTAAGACCTAGTTCAAAAAAAACATAGCTGGGCGTGGTGGCGCGTGCCTGTAATCCCAGCTACCTGGGAAGCTGAGGCTGGGGATTGCTTGAGTCTGTGGTGTCCCGGGCAACGTGAGCCTGCAGTTCCACGGGCAGAAATAGCGAGACCTAGTCTCCAAAAAAAAAAAAAAAAAGATGTCATCCTTATCAAATACTAACTTCCCTTGCATAAATGGACCTGAATATATAATTCTAATAAAGCTGGAAAACCACTTTCCTTGTCTGTCATAGTTTGGAAGCAAGAGAAAATAAATTGAGATTCTTTTTTGATAGGAAAAGCCAAATACAAAGAACAGATAAATAGAATAGAAACGTTGTTGTAGTTCACAATAAGTGCAGATAAATAATCTGAGTGTTTAAGGGAATATTAAAGTATGTTTATATCCCTTTAGTTTTTAAGAAAGGTAATAATACATTTCAGAACAATTTCTATTTTTAAAAAAAGGTTAAAATAAAGACAGTTTTGGCACTTGAAGGGGCAAGTTTCTATTACACAGAATAATCAGTTTTGTGGGAGCTTCATCCTGTGCAAAGCTGGGCCCATCGAGGCTTACTTTAATGAATATGAAAGAAGTCACTGTGGTGAACCAAGCTCATAAATACAGAGAGCCAGGAAGATCTTACCTGTAATTTTCAACAAGGCTATAAAAGACACAGATGCTTTTTTCCCTCTCCCAGTCCAGTTGCAGCATTTCACTGCAGGGGTATACACCCCTTAAGTTACAAGTCCCAAGCTTTGTGGCTCAAATTCTCAACCTTGTTGTGTCCTGCCAGAGACAGAAGTTCATGGTCCTGTAATCTGAGCTCCTACAGGCTCATATTTAGCCTGGGGATAAGAGTCAAGGAGGCTCATATTATAGCCTGGAGGGTAAAAATGAAGGAATCTGTATCAAAGCAACAATAAAAAAAAGAACAACCTTCAGCTGCATGCCCTTACAACTGAGCTTTCTCTCTTCTTACTCAAGATGTCTCCCTGGTAACTTGCTTGCGCTTCCAAACAGCCTTGATGGGCCCTGCGGGAGATTGGGTTACTGCTCCTTCTTCATTCCCTACAAGAGAAAGAAACAGCCAGTCTGTGCCGAGTGACTTTGCAGGCTCCCCCACTGTATTTTCATGTTCAATTTTTAAGAAATCATTTTATTTTATCTTTTTTTTTATAGTTTCGGGTGTACAGTTTTATATTTCCACATCAGCTTATATTGCACTATGATCATCATGGAAAGTCTACTTTCCACCCACCACCAAATACTTGACCCCTTCACCCATTTTAACCATCCCTTTTTCTCTTCCCCCTGGTAACCACTATCCAGCTGTTGGATCCAGAATCAGAGGGTTTGCTCTCATTGTTTCATTTGCTCATTTGTTTACTGTCTTCTGTATGTGAGTGAAATCATAAGGTTTTTCTCTCACTTGTTTCTTTTGTTTGTTTCTTTCTTTGTTTGTTTTTTGTTTGTTTTGAGACTAGGTCTAGCTCTCTTGTCCTGGGCAGATCTCCAATCCATGGACTCAAGAGATTCCTAGTCTCAGCCTCCCTTTATAGGCTGGGATTAAAGGTGAATGCCACCATTCCCGGCCTGGTTTTTCTTTCATTTGTCTTTCTCCATCTGATTTATTTCTTTTAGCATAATCACATCAAGGTCCACCCCTGTTGTTGAAATTGATAAGATTTTATGTCTTCGAACAGCTGAGTAATATTCCCTTGTGTCAATAGTACCTCTTCTTTGTCCTCTTAGTCCTAGAAGAACTTTCATGCCCCACTGACATTAGGCCTAAGTGATCTGTCAATGGACTATTAACAAATGTCACCTAAACAGAGGTTTACATGTATTTGCCCAACTGATCCAGCTACTATGGAAAGCTATGTGGAGGACTCTCAAACTGCTGAAAATGGAACTACCATTCAATCCAGCAATTCCACATTTGGGAATCTACCCAAAGGATATCAAAACACTAATTCAAAAGGACACCTGCACTCCTATGTTTATCATAGCACTATTTACAATAACCAGGATATGGAAACAACCCAAATGTCCCAAAACAAATGAATGGATCAAAAATTGTGCTATATTTACACAGTGGAATATTACTCAGAAATCAAAAAAGACAAACTTGCATCATTTGTGGCAACACAGATAGAGCTAGAAGGAATCATGCTAATGGAAATAAGTCAGAAAGAAAAAGGGATATTGGATATTCCCACTTATATGTGGGATATAGGAAAAACAAACAAAAGGACAAGAAAACATTAAGACTAACAAGCTGATAGTAGAACTAAAGCATAAAGCAAGGGAGGGGGAGGGAGAGAAGAAGAGAGGAAGGGTGAGAGGGAGGGAGGAAGTGTTAGAGAGAGGGATGGGGGAGAAATCAAGGGAGAAATAAGCACAAGAGATCAAGATAACAATTAGCTGATGACTTGTTGGTGGAAGAACTTTGGGGTCTACAATGTTGTAAAATATATATATGTAATCAATAAAATAAATAATTTTTAAATGTGTCTGCACATTAACCTTTTAGCTTTTGTTTTTGCTTTCTGTCTCTGTAAGCTCATGGATTTGACCTCTTTAAAAGTTTGCCAGGCCACCGGGCATGGTGGTGCATGCCTGTAGATAAGGAAGCCACGGCCAGGGCCAGGTATCGAGGTTCAAGTCCCGGGGGGGGGGGCACAGAGCGAGACCTAGTCCCCAAAAAATACCTGGGCGTGGTAGTGCGTGCCTGTAATCCCAGCTACCTGGGAAACTGAGGCTGGGGATTGCTTGACTCTGTGGTACCCCGGGCAATGTGGGCCTGCGGTTCCACGGGCAAAAATAGCGAGACCTAGTATCCAAAAAAAAAAAGTTCGCCAGGCTGAGGCCCCCTCCAAAGGCCTGCCCCTCTGGGGAGCCCCCAGTAAGGGATAGGGTAAACCCTGCACCACCAGGCTCTCAGGATCTTGGGGTCTAGGGACCTCAGGGCTGGAGACCTTGACCCCCACCCTTTCAGTGTCTGGGAGTGGGGGCGGAGATCCCAAGAGAGCTCGGAGAGGAAAATAGTAGACCCCACCTTCCGGACCCAGCCCAGTGAGCCTTGTCAGGCTGGAGGTGGGAGCTGAGGTCCTTTCAAACCAGGCAGACCCTTGAAGAAGAGCTCCAGAGCATCCCCGCAGCAGCCTAGGTTGGCAGGGGTGGGGTTGGCATGGGTGGGGGGCAAGGGTGAGCCCTTTGCCACCGGGACCTCAGGGTCTCAGAGACTCTTGATCCAGGGATCTCTGGCTGGGGAAGCCAGCCTCTGCCTCCATGTGTGCAGGGGGTGGGGTTGAGCACCTCTTGGGGGGAAGGGGGGTTCCCCTTGGGTTTACACCAACCTCAGTAGACCTGAGCTAAAGATAAAAAATCCATTCAGTCTCTCCAGCAGTGGCTATAATGCAAAAGAGAGCAAGTAATGACAGCCCTGGATGCACCCACAACCTGGGTGGAACAAGCACGGTGCTGGGAATGGAGACAAGGTGAAACCAGAGACTGAGGTGACCTGTCACAGATTCCTGCCTGCATTCATCTCTGGCCCTGGGGATTCAAACTCTGGACCCACAGCAACATGCAGCATTGAAAAGACTCCCTCCTTTGCCAATCAGTGGGGGAAGAAAGTCACCATGAGTGACCCAATGGCAGAAGTGATAACAAGAGAGAGGAGGGGAGCTCGATGAACCACCTGGAGAAGTCTGCCCCAGCAACGAACACCTCATCGCCATCACCTGGGAGTTACATTCCCAAACCCAAAAGGCACAGAATCAGCAACATGTGACAGACAACAGAAATGATCCCGGAGAAGCACACCACATCTGCCCTACAAGTTCCGGGCGTGCTCAGCCTGACTATCCGCCTCAGCTATTCCTGGAGATCTGAGCAGCCTCATCTGTTGCTGTCCAGGAGTGCAAGTCACACCGGGGGGTGGGGGTGGGGGTGGGGGGAGGACATAGTTTGAAAGCAAAGAAGAAAAATCCCATGGGCCAAACACAAACACAGACCAACAACTTACAGCGAGAGGAGTTGGAGTGACCAGAGGGGGGGAAGGAGGAAAATGGGGGCGTGAGGTGGGGAATAAGGGGTACAATACAACTACACAAAACATGACCAATACTGTATGGTAATTACAAAATAAAAATATTTTTTTTAATTTTTAAAAAGCTCACCATATTTAATTCATGCCATGTGGTGGGACTCTCCCTAGGAGATGACTACGTCTGGCATCTGTCGTGAGAAGCTAGTGGTCCCAGCATGAGGCATATGAAGCTGACTTGAAAAAAATCTATAACCTGAAGCAGAAAACCTCAAGAAAAATAGCCAAGCAGATGAGCAATCTGATGTACTTTACACTGTACGTAGTTTCACAAATTCTGTGGCCAAGGTATCAGTTATGTAGGAGGAGGAAAGTGAGGATGAGAATTACTTAGCATTTAATGTTTTTAATCAGATATCCTCATTAATATTCAGAACTCTGTAAATGAGATCAGGAAGCTAGAATTTCACATTTGGGCAAATGAACCTAATCTTCACCAATTCAATGGACAAAATGGAAGCAACAAGGTCAGTTGGAAGGTTCTCACAGGATCCTAAATGAGAAATACTGGTGGTTTGAATCTAGCAGTAGTAGCAGGAATGGTGAGGAGCAGTAAGACTTGGGGTATAACTTGAAGGTAAACTCAACAGGGTGTAGTGAACAAGTAGATGTGTAGAGCAAAGGAAAACAAAGCCAGCACAACTTCCTGAGATGGGTAGTGAGGTGGAGTGAGTCCTGTTTTGCACTGGTTGCTTGAGATACCCCTGTGTCATTAGGTAAAACTATAATGAAGACAGTTGGATATGCAACTTGACAGTGAGGAAAGAAGCCAGGAGAACAGGAAGTGTGAGCCTGGAAATCATCAGCTTTCTGATGAGCTTGAAGCTGTGAAGCAGGATAAATTCTTGAGAGAAAGAATATAGTAGGAAAAGGGAGTTGAAAATAGGGACTGGTACATCTGTAATCCCATAATCTGAGAGATGCCTTTAGAGAGTGAATGGATATCCATTTGAAGATAGTGACAGATCCATGTTCTCAAGAGCAGGATACATGTCTAAATCATCTTGGGAATCCCTCCCCTCCCAGGTTTTGCATAAGCCCCAATCAGGGTTGAACTGCAACCAGAAATCAGGAGTGAACTGATATTCTGCTTTACACTGTACACGGTTCACAAATTCTATGGCCGGGATGTCAATTATGTAGTGTAGGAGGAGGAGAGTGGGAGTGAGAATTACTTAGCATTTAATGTTTTCAACTATCTTGGGACTGAACCTCTGTATTTTTAAAAGCCCTCCATGTTGCCAGTGCAGCAGTAATTATCTACTGACCATATCAGAATTCTAAGAGTTCCCACTTATACAAAAGTAGATCAAATGCTACAATGAGTTTTTTATATCTATAACCTAGTCCCCAAAACTGTCAATCCATGATAAACCTGCCCATCCACACCCTTTCACATTTCCTCATCACCAAATTATTTTATTTCTACCCCCAAATTATTTTGAAGCAAATCTTAGATATAAGATCATTTCATTCAGAAATATTTGAATGTTTCTTTAAGAGTTGAGTTTTTAAGACATAATAACTACACAGTTGCTCTACCTTTAAAAATCCCTTATTAGTGTCAAATTCCATGTAGTGTTGAAATTCCCAATTATTTCATAACACCTGTGAATTTTTTCTTTTTCACTTTTTTTAATTTTTTAATGAGATTCAAATAATGACTACATTGCAAATGGTTACTAAATTTTAAAAAACTCTTCATCATAGGTTTTCCCTTTACTTCTGCTTATAACACTTGCACTTTATTGTTGAAGGAAACCATTGTTTATCCTGTAAAATTTCCAGTAGTTATGGATCATGCTTATTGTACCTTGTAGTTTATTAAACATATTTATCTGTCTTCTCTATTTTCTATTACCGGTAGTTGGAATTAGATAATTTTTAAAATATAATTTGGAAAAGCACAAAACATGATAATATACAAATCACCAAAACTTCTAGTTTCATGACTCCACCAAAATTCAAATCCTCTTTCTGAACAGTAATGACTTAAAATGGAAGTTCTACCTTCTCTTCCAGTAGTCCAAGACATCAGGAGTAACCACAGACAACAATTTGGGGTTTGACCCAAAACAGATGAATGAGTCAAAAAGTTGTGGTATAACTATATTCTGTTTACAATAGAATATTATTCAGCCATCAAAAAAAGACAAATTTGAGGTATTTGTGACAATATGGTTGGACCTAGAAGGAATCATGCTAGTAGAAATAAGCCAGAAAGAAAAAGAGAAATACCAGATGGTCTCACTTATATGCAGGATATAGGGAAAACAAACAAACAAAAGGACAAGTAAAACTTAAAACTACCAAACTGTCAGCAGAACTGAAGCTAGAGCAAGGGAGGGGGACAGGGAGTAAAATCAGAAGAGGGATGGGCACAAGAGATTAAGATGATGGCTGATAAGGTGGTGGGAGAATCTCAGGATATACAATGATGTGTGTGTATACATATACATATATATGTGCAATCCATTTTTTTAAATAAAATTTAAATAATAGTTGGGACTTGGAAGGCATAACTTTTAAAATGAAGTAAATTGTGGTAATTAATTTCATGTGTTTGATTGGGTCTTGGAAGATCCAGATTTGTTCAAATCTTATTCTGAGTATGTCTGTGAGGGTGTGGATAAGACTGATGTCTGAATCAGCAGTCAGAGTAAAGATGATTGTTCTTCTTAACATGGGTGGGATTCATATAATTAGTTGAAGGCCTGAATAGAGCAAAGAGTGAAATCCACTTACCTACTTGCTTGAGCCGAGATGTTGATATTTTTCCATCCTTTAGAAACACTGTCTTACTTTCAAGTTTGTCAACTTCTGGACTAGACTTTAGATGGTCTAAGAATCAGTTAGAATGGAAGTAGTTCTTCCTTCACCTTCCAACCCTCAGGAATAACCAGAGCTACCTCTGGTTTCCAAACTTTTGAAATTGACCTGAAACTACACTGAGACTTCAACTTACTGACTACAGATCTCAAAACTTCTTGCCTTTCGTAATTGCATAAGTCAAGTCCATAAAATAAATCCACGTAGATGTAGATTAACTGGTTCTGTTTCTCTGAAGCACTCTATTACAAAAGGCAAAGTAAAGGGATGAAATTAGGGTAGGCCTTGAAGGGTTGATTGCATTTAAGTGGTTAAAAACAGAAGGAAGAGTATGTGCCAGAAAGCAAAATGGAAGACTCTAGAAAATGTCTTGTAATGTGGGGCTCATTTGGGAAACTGGGAAGACTTTAGCTAAACCTGAGATGTTGACTTATGCAGGATTTTGGAGACAAAAATATGTTCACAGCCCGATAGACAAAGAAGACTTAGAGACAGATGCTGAAATGTTAGATGTGTATGCAAAATGGCTCTACCAGCACGATTTGCTGGGCAAGCTCCACTGCATAATTTTAAAAGAACACGATTCTTACCTGGTTGGAAGTTCCGCATGCACTTTTAAGAATCACACTTGGAAATCCCTCCAAAATGAAACAGTAAATGAAGGCCCCACTGAATCATACTTGAACAGTTAGATGCCCAACCTTGACAATTTGATGTTTCCTACCCACCACACCCACCCCTTAGCACTCTGACTGTTTCATACTTGCATTACATCTGTATCTGTGACTCCTTGACTTTCGATGTATTCTGGGTGTAAATTCTTGCTCAAAAGGATCAGCTGTGGTTTGTGTTTATGTGCCTCTCATACAGGAGAGGAAAGAGAGGGTGCAAGTTTAAGTATCCTAGAGTCATATTACCAACACCTAAATCCCAGCTCTGCTTCTTTAAATACTTGCTTGACCTGAAACAAGTACCTTAATCTTCCTGCTTCCTCATCTGTAAAATGAGGAAAGTTGGGCTGGGCATGGTGACGCCTGCCTGTAGACGACAGCCTAGGAACCACAGCCTGGGGCCAGGGATCATGGTTTGAGTCCCCACCGGGGTCACATAGCGAGACCTAGTCCCAAAGAATAGCTGGGCGTGGTGACACACACCTGTAATCCCAGCTACCTGGGAAGCTGAGGCTGGGGATTGCTTGAGTCTGTTGTACCCCGGGCAATGTGAACCTGAAGTTCCACAGGCAAAAATAGCAAGACCTAGTCTCAAAAAAAAAGAGGAAAGTCATAGCAACCTATGTGATAAGAGTCATTCAGAAGATTAAGTAAGATGCCACATGTAAATGGCACATGTAAAGTAAGTTAGAACCAAACTGACACAGAGTACTTCTTTAAGTAAAACACATAAAAAAATGCTACTTCAATGTTTTAAAAAAGATAAAATGTAAAACAACAAACTTAGGCAAAGCACAAGTTCCTAAATTTCAGTCAGTGGATCTGTGTGGAGTCTGCTACATTGTCAAAGAGCTTCCCTATAACACTGGATTCCTCACTTGCTGGCCTTCCCTTGTACCTCTGTCATCCCCTCCAGTTCAGCATCTTCACTGGGAGAAGGGATGTGTTCATGTCTCTGCCTGTTCCTGCTCAGAAGTGGGTCATGCAGCCCTCCCCCACCCTCCACTCTGAGTCAAGGGTAGTACTTGGAAATGAAGAGCTGAGCTGCCTCAAAAGGGATCCAGAAAAGGTCAGGTTGCCATGTGCCGAGTATCTGCAATGCCCTAGGTTGTTCAACCTCTGAGACTGTACAGGCAGCTTCCACCTTGTAATTCTTTCGGCTCTGCCCCCATTTCCCACATCTGGTCTAAATCTGGGTCCTCCCTTTTACAAGTCCGGCTTGGTTTGGCACTCGATCCTGTCTTCCCTGACCCAAAGAGGCTCTCCTCTGTTTTCCTTTATAGGTTTTATTGATTCTCCTTTTATATTTAAATTTTCAATGTATCTGAAATTTATCTTGACTAATTCACCTGTTTTGCAGAGAAGAGAACTGAAAATGGTGAACTTTCTTTTTCTTTTTCTTTTTTTTTTTTTTTTGAGACTAGGTCTCGCTATGTTGCCCTTGGTACCATGGACTCAAGCCAACCCCAGCCTCAGCCTCCCAGCTAGGATTACAGGCGCTGACCACCGCGTCCCGCTGCTTTTCGAGACCAGGTCTTGCTATGTTGCCCAGGGTAGTCTCAAACCTGCGATCTCAAGTGATCCCTGACCTCTTGCCTCCCAGTGCTTGGATTATAGGCGTGTGCCACCACACCCAGCTAAAGGACTAGTTTTTTGTTTTGTTTTGTTTGTGAGACTAGGTCTCACTATTTTTGCCTGTGGAACCGCAGGCTCCTGCTGCCTGTGGAACCACAAACTCAAGCAATCCCCACCCTCAGCTTCCCAGATAGCTAGGATTACAGGAGCATGCCACTACACCCAGCTATTTTTTTGAGACTAGGTCTTGCTATTTTTTTTTTTTTTTTTGAGACTAGGTCTCGCTATTTTTGCTCATGGAATCGCAGGCTTTTGTTGCCCGGGGTACCACAGACTCAAGCAATCCCAGCCTCAGCTTCCTAGGTTGCTGGAATGACAGGTGCGCGCCACCACACCCAGCTATTTTTTGGAACTAGGTCTTGCTACGGGACCCAGGTGGGACTCGAACCGCGATCCCTAGCCCCTGCCACTTCATAGACTGAAGCTTAAAAGCACGAGCCACCGTGCCCGGCTGGTCTTGCTATTTTGCCTGTGGAACCGCAGGATCACGTTGCCCAGGTACCACGGACTCAAGCAATCCCCAGCCTCAGCTTCCCAGGTAACTGGAATTACAGGCACGCGCCACCACACCCAGCTATTTTTTTGAGACTAGGTCCCGCTATTTTTGCCCATGGAACCACAGACTCCTGCTGCCCATGGAACACAGACTCAAGTAATCCCCAGCCTCAGCTTCTCAGGTAGCTGGGATTATAGGCGCGTGCTACCACACCCAGCTATTTTTTGGGACTAGGTCTCGCTATGTTGCTCCAAGCAGGACTCGAACCATGATCTCTAGCCCCAGTTGCTTCATAGGCTGAAGCTTACAAGCATGAACCACTGTGCCTGGCTTAAAGGACTAGTTTTTAAAGGACTTACACTACACCCCAGGTCGCCATGCTTGGATGGGAGGTCTCAATGAGGTAGTGTTCTCTGTTTCAGAGGGCACAGTTGGGTGCAGGCCAGCTGCTCCCCTTCCAGGGTAGCCAGCTCAGCCTGGCTACTCCATGTGGCCCGGGGTTCCCCCCCACTGCCTCTAACCAGTGGGGAGCAAAGACAGAGAAGACCCCATAGTAAGCCCTTCCAAGTCTGGAGAACCAGGAAGGGGGACCAGATAGAGTTTTAGCCCCATTCACCAGCAGATGGATGTTGCACAGGGCAGCTATCTGCAATCCAGATCAGCTGAGGCATTTGCCCCCAGGTTCCAGCCCAAGGGGGATTGGGACAGGACATGCATGGACATCTGATCCCCACCCCCATGCAGGGAGGTGTGGGCAAGGTGGAGGGAGGGTGGCACAGGATGCCCCTTCCATTTCACTCTCCAGCTAATCTTCAGGAAGAGCAAGAACATATATAACACAAACCCCATCATAAAACAGGTGAGAGACAAGCCCACAATCCTGAGCTGGACACAGCAGATGGACAATCGAGAGAACCAGTACATTCAAGACAGAAGAAGCAACAATGGAAACACGAAGTCTCGAAGCGCACTTTTGCGTTCACTGGGTCTGGAAGACCCAAGGCCTCATTTCAGAGATGGCTTCTAGGAGAGCAAGGCACCCCTCCTCACACTATGGGAGAGGAAAGGAAGGTCAAAGACTGGGGCATCGGCCCCACAGCAAAGCTGTACATTGAAGCAAAGGAGACGATCTACAATGGCCATTCACAGATGCCTGTATTCACAGAGAAACTTCACCGACAATGGCAGGGGTGAGACCCCCTAAATCTGATGCCAGAATCATAAGGTAAAGTAGCAAAACAGAGAGGGGATTGGAGACAATAGCCTCCAATAAAAAAGCATGGACAGACCACAAATAAAGATATACTGACTGCCTAATGCAAACTTAAGACTGACTAGACTACCATCTAGTCTCACCTGGTTCCAAGAACATAGTCCCTCACCCAATGAAAGAATACTACCTCAGGAAAGAGACTAAAGAACTTAACACAGACTAGCAAACAACAAAGAGTTGGGTGTGAGAGAATGGAAGGGGCAACTGAGAGGGGGGAGTGAGGTATCCCAAAAACCATTTACTGATATTGTGATTTAAATAATATAAATAAATAAAATTAAAATAAATAAATAAATAAATAAAGGACTTACACTAGAAGCATCCATATCCTCAGGCCTTATCTAGAAATTGGGTGACGTGGGTAGCCATGAAGGTCATAGGCAACGATTGCACTATGTGACATTCAGAAAACTGCCAGTTGACTATTTTAAATCTTCATCAACTCCAGACTCTTTGGGATAATCCCTGTCTTGTTATGATAGAAGCAACACACTGCCCACACTCAACTGATGGCCCAATATGGCTGAGATGATGGAGGATACCCTCTATAGACAAAGCCGATTAACCAGGAGTCTCAACTTCTGGAAGAAAAATGAGTGAGAATGTATCATGTCTTAATTATCAGGGAAATATGATATCACTATTACTGAGAGTATCATAACTCGTATCTTTGGTGACCTCTACAATCAATATCCTCAGGCGACTACCCAAACTGGGACCTAACCATCCCACAGAGAAGGAATTGCAGATATTGTTTATTGACTACCAGGCAGTTGTTTTGGACAGAATATTTGTGTCCTCCCAAAATGCATTTGTTGAATGTCAACTTCCACTATGATGATATTTGGAGATAGATGAGGCCTTTCACAGGTAAGTAGGATTAGGTGAGATCATCATGAAAGTCCAGCCCTTATAAGAAAAATACCAGAAAGGGAACTCTTGGTTGTGCTCTTCCCTTCCCTGCTGCCTCTCAGGACACACAGCAAGATGGTGGTATCACCAAGCGGGAAGAACACTCTACCCAGAAACTGAACCCTGCCAGAGCTTGATCTTAGACTTTGCAGTCCCTAGAAAATGGTGAGAAGCAGTTTCTACTTTTTAAATCACCCAGTCTGGTATTTTGCTGTGATAGTTCTAGTGTAAAATGTAATCTCCATGCAAAGGGGAGGTTCCATGGTGCCTGCCTCACCTCAATGAAAGGTGGCACTCAGTGGCATAGGAAAGTAAAAAGGTCTTAGAAGATAAAGTTGGAGGGAGAAGACATGGAAGGAGGCCCATGGAGCAGAGAGACAGCAAAGAAGTTACACTTGCTTCTTGTCCTTGGACTTGTACCAGGGACTTTAGGAGACATGGAAGGAGACACTTAGAAGAGACATGAATGAGAGACATATGAGGAGGCTGACAATGATAGCCTTTATCTTGAGTTGTATTTTGCTTTGGCCCCTTTCCTTTCAGACATACTGTCAGAGGCTACGAGTTGAGGAGCAGGTCCCATGCAGGGGATGAAGAACACTTCATTCCACCCTTATCTGTCTTCAGAATACTGAAGATGGAATGGCATGATTGACCTGACCTCTGGTGGGCAGCTGTGTCACCATCCCTCCAATGTTTGCCTTAAGAAACATTTCTTAGGAGATGGCAACCAATTTATGGGTGAATCCCCTGCCCTCAATTACCTCATGGAAACTAATATTTTACCCAATTTTAATTGGTCGTAAAACATTCTCTTGGCCACTTTTATTCCCCTTGCCTGGAACCTTTAAAAAACCTAGTAATTTACCTTGGAGTTGCTACTGGTCATGCTTCTGGTAGCCCACAATCTATGACTGTGTCAATTTCTCTCGTTTGTCCTTTCCTGGTTGTCTTGCAACCAGCTCTTTACAAGGTACCTGGTCCCTTCTGCCCCTTTCCTATAGGTCCCAACCAGAAGGTACTTTCAACTTGTGGGGAGCTTCCAGTGTCTCAAAGCTCAGTGGCCCTTCTTTGGAACAGCCCTCTTTGGCTGGGCATTTACACAAGATGGGTAACTTTGGGTGCTTCATTCGGAAACTGTATTCTTTTTCTTCTCTCTATTGCACACCAATTCTATTAAAGTTTTGGTTTCTATTGGTTTTGATGGTTCTTACATACCAGGAGAATGTTTTGCTTATATGTGGTACATGGCAGAACTATTTAGAGCATGCACATTTGGGGGTCTCAGCATGCCCCTATTTTACCTTCTAGCACTAGTAGACCAAAACTGCAGCCTTTACCTTCTTTTCCTAATGGAATCTTTATTTTATGATAGGTGGAAATTCCTGTTGAAAAAAACCAAGGGGATGAATAATATGTCTAAGGCAATTATTGTAATACCATTCCCCTTTACAAAGTGTTTAGTGGTGGGCATGTCAATCAGCTGTGAACAATAAGGTGCAAAATAAAACCCTTTTTCTCTATCCTTTCCTTTCTTTTGTGCTACTGGCACCACAGCAGCCATCTTGTGGCCAGGAGATAGCACATATAAGGAAGTAAAGCTAATCCCCTGATGCTAGTGAAACAGGGATATTTAATGACATTACTGAGCCATTTAACCAACTTTGTTTTGAGTAAGCAACAAATGTCTTTATTGTTCAGACTCACTCGTCAACTTTGTTATTTGAAACTATTGTAATCTCACTGATAAGGATGCCACTGAACTTCTCCTTAGGCAGGCTGAATTCTAAAAGGCATTTCACCAATGAAAGGCTGTACCATTTCTCTATGATCAGGATACAGATTCTTGGCAAATGGGTACTTTCCTCCATTGGAGACATAATACCACAATGGTCAAGAGCTCCAGCTTTGGAATAAGATACCTGGGTTCAAATCCTGACCATTAAGCTTATTAATTATGTGTCCTTGATATGTTACTTAAATTTTCATGCCTTAGTTTCCTTTCCCATCAGAATCTAGGAATAATAGTAGCACTTACCTTGTAGTGTTATTAAGAAATTTAGACTAGATGACACTTGTGAAGTACTTAACACAGGCTTGCTATTAGTATATAATATAATGTAAGCCAGGCACCATGGCTCGTGTCTGTAAGCAGCTGGGGCTAGGGATCGCGGTTTGAGTCCCGCCTGGGGCCCATAGGGAGACCTAGTTCCAAAAAAATAGCTGTAATCCCAGCAACCTGGGAAGCTGAGGCTGAGGATTGCTTGAGTCATTGGTATCCCAGGCAATGTGAGCCTGTGGTTTCATGGGCAAAAATAGTGAGACCAAGTCTCAAAAATATATATAACATAATATAATAAATCTATATTATATAGGTTTGTTATATATCCTAGAATATAATAACTATTATCCATGAAAGAAGATGAAAAGATGAGGTACAAGGTCTTTAGTATTTAGTAAATGAGTATATCTAGCTTGAGTTCATGCAACACTTGATAAGCTGGGGAGTTACTAGGAACCTCTGCTCTGGAATATCTGAGTTTTATTTGTAAAGGTAGTAGGGTTCTCAGAAAAAAGGTGGGAATATACCTGAAAAACACAAGTATAATTTTCAACTGTTTGTCTAAAAACATTGCCTATCTCCTCTGATGGACCCTTAGGCACAGATAAGACATGATGACCAAGTCTGAAGATGTCCAGGGAGCCTACACTGGTATCTAAATGTACACATACTTCCACATTCTTCATAGAGAAGCCATAAAGACGTGAGAGTTTATTCAAAACACTATGCCCATCAAGTTCCTACACACAGATCTTTCAGGGTTTCATGAATGAGAAGATTAATGCTTTCAGCCTGGAAGTCATCCTCTACACAGAAGGCTCTTGACAAAAGTGACAATACCCCCTAGGGGAATATTGAAAATCTGTGGTTGTCACTTCTGGCATTTAAGGGTCAGAATCACTAATGTATGTATTCTCCAAACACAGAACAGTAATGTATGACAGCAGATTGTTGCACATCCTACCAAGATATTATAACATCAAATTGTACATTCGCCTACATGTAAAACATGTGTAATAATGACCATGCCTAGAACACAGCTTTGATAGAGAAACAATTTTAACATGTTTTAGATTTGAAGGGAATGTTATTATTATATAAAAGGAAGGATGGTTATATTGTGTTCTGTTTAAGATTTCAGCACAGATTGTTTACCATCTCAGAAAAACACAGCATCGGTGCCCTAGTAATTAACTAGTATATCACCTGATGCCATCTGCACTTGCACCTGTCATATTCATGGAGATTTTGATACTAAATCAAGCACGTGGTAGGCTCAGTGTCTTCCTGATTAGTGTCACCAAACATCAGTCAGCTGAAATATACATTGTTCCATTCTGAAAATTTTTCCTCTCATTTTTCTTTATACTTCAACTATAGTACTATATTGATTTTTTTCAAGCACAAAATTAAAATTTTATTTAAAAAAACTTTAATTACACATGGAGTATGTACAATTATCTACAAATTTCATTTCAGGAGAATAGAGGATGTTACAAAACATTTGTTATAAAAGGGGGCATTTTTATAACCACTGTGCTATAGTAACTAATTTTTTTTCAAGTAGTTTCTACCAAAATAAATATACACAGAGAAAAATGACATGAGTGGATCACTCAATACATTTTTGTAAATTACCCATGTATTAGCAACTTGCACATCAATAAATCAAAATTTTATAAATTACCCTAAAAATATCAGCTTTACAGAATGTCCCTTCAGGTCCCCTTCTTCATCACTTTCCTGACTTTTAGCACAAGGAATTAATTTGGACTATTTTTAATTAAAACTTTACGTAAAAATTATGCCAGGTGATGGATATGTTAGCTATTTTTACCCATTCTAATGATTTCACAGTATGTACATGTATCAAATGATCACATTGTACATTTGAAACTTATGCAATATTATATGTCTATTATATCTCAATAAAACTGGGAGGGAAAGAAAAAATCACATAAATCAATCATCTGTACTTATCTATGTCTGGCTTTTTTGTGTATCTGAGAACCATCTGTGCTGCTGCACTTAGCAATCAGAGTTTAATCATTCTCATTGCTGATAGTATTGTATGATGCAAATGAATTTATTTTATCCATATGACAACTGATGGATGTCTGGGTTAGTTTCTAATTTTGGATGATATTCATAGTGTCTCCTATGGACATTCCTGTCCACATCTTTTTTAAACACCTATATCCACAGGCATACCTAGGGGTAGTGTTGTTGGATCATGAATACAGATAACCTCCCAAAGAGTTTCTGAAAGTAGCTGAAACCACTGGCACTCCCATTGCACTTGCACTTACGCCAGTTACACATGCTTCCACATTCTCACGTTTAAACATTTGAGTATGTTCTTCTTGCCCCTCCTTACAAAAAATGCTGCCTTCATGACTAAGATGGGCCTGCGCAACGGTGGAGATGTGGGAGCCTGGCCACCCCAGCATAGAGCCCTCTCTGAATGTCCTAAAAGTTGAGCGTTACTGGCAAGTGGTACAAAGGAAGGCCTTGGCTGAGTCACAGGCAAGCGCTGCAGTCGCTGAGACTCAGCTCCCACCGCAGCTCAGGAGGAGGATGACTCAACTCCAAGGTCATTCAGGCAGAGAAAGGGTAGTGCAAATGCTGGTGTCTCCAGCTTCGCTGGGGCTGGGGCTGCAGGAGTCAAGAGGCTCTGCCTGCACAGGTGGAGGAGTCTGGAGTAGGCAGAGGAAAGGGAAATGAGGGGGCTGTCTGACAGCTAGAAAGCAGACTCAAGGTAGGTGGCAGTGGAGGCAGCCAGGGTACAGATGACTGTATTTCCAAGATGCATGCAAATCAGCTGTACTTAACACTAGGGTTTTATTGAAAAATTAACTCATTATACAGGAAAAACTTCTTTTTTCAATCACCACACAGTCATAAAATGAAAACATCGCTCGTACTGCTCAGATTTCCTCTTTGATTCCCAGGTCCCAGCTCCCCTTCCCCAAAGAAAGGCACAGTCCCCTCCAGAAGCAGCCAGTGCTTATGCAAGCACAGTCTCCAAAGTATCCACACTTGAAGCCCAGTTTCTCTGGGCTTCAAGTCCTCTTTTTTTTTTTTTTTTTTTTTGAGACTAGGTCTCGCTATTTTTGCCCATGGAACCGCAGGCTCACATTGCCCGGGGTACCACAGACTCAAGCACTCCGCAACCTCAGCTTCCCAGGTAGCTGGGATTACAGGCGTGCACCACCACGCCCAGCTATTTTTTGGGAACTAGTTCTCGCTACGGGCCCCAGGCGGGACTTGAACCGTGATTCTTAGGCCGGGCTGCTTCATAAGCTGAAGCTTACAGGCACAAACCACTGTGCCGGGCAAGTCCTCATTCTTAAATGATGGGGTGGGCATGATGGAAAACTGCCCAGCTGACAAGAATCACTTAGGGGCACTTGTTCAACGTGTGGTGGAGTCAGTAATATTATTTTACTGATTCTAATGTATGAATGGTTGGGGGGGGGGGTTGGTGCCTTTTTTTAACCTCATATTTTAAGATCTCTAAACTTGCAATGCCTCTTACATACTGTAGCATCTTACCATTATAATCAGCTGAGTTCTTACTTTACTGCTTTTATTAACTATAGTAGATTAAAACCAATTAAACACTATGCCCAGAAATTTACTTAAAATCTGGGAGAGAGTAAACACATGAACATAAAACCCCAAATGATTATGAAAACTGTCATGAACTGGGTGCTATACTACCCACAAAACCATAAAACTAAACACATACAGCAGAATTCCAAAATAGAAATGGTATACATGAGACCAAGTTGGAGCAATTCAGAAGTCACAAATACACTATCACAAGCAAGTGACCCAGAATCCCATGATACCTGCTCCTATTAGCTTATACGTTCCTCCTCCAACTATTCTTAGCACCTCGTGGGAATTCCATAAATCTGGTTAGTAAAAGAGGCAAATAAGGAAGAATCGAGGGCTTGAATCACTAATCAGTCTGTATAGTACCCCAGTTTCTGACGAAGTTGGGCAGCAGCATCCTTGCCATCTCACTGAGGGTGGTTCTGAAATGATGAAAGGAAGTCTTCTCAGAGGAACAGGATTTGGGGTATAAGCCTCATTCTCACTTTCATGAACAAATAAAATTAAACAGAGAATGGGTCAATATTATTAATGAGTCCTAGCTGGTGGATTCACCAGTGATAAGGAGCTGAAAAAGAACACAATGATATGGCCAGGCACAGTGGCTCATGCCTGTAAGCTTCAGCCTATGAAGCGGCTGGGGCTAGGGATTGCGGTTCGAGTCCCGCCTGGGGCCCATAGGGAGACCTAGTTCCAAAAAAATAGCTGTAATCCCAGCAACCTGGGAAGCTGAGGCTGGGGATTGCTTGAGTCTGTGGTACCTCAGGCAACGAGAGCCTGCAGTTCACAGGCAAAAATAGTGAGACCTAGTCTCAAAAAAAAAAGAACACAATGATGGACACATGTGGAAATTGTGACAAGAAGACCTGGGAAAACTTTTCAGAATATCCCTTAACATCATTCATACCCCATATGTAACAGGATCAGTAATAGCCCCTAAATCAAACCTTTTTTTTCTTTTTTTTAGACTAGGTCTCACTACTTTCCCCGTGGAACCACAGGCTCTCGTTGCCCAGGGTACCATAGACTCAAGCAACCTCCAGCCTCAGCTTCCCAGGTTGCTGGGATGACAGGCGTGCACCACCACGCCCAGCTATTTTTTTGGAACTAGGTCTTGCTACAGGCCCCAGGCGGGACTCGAACCACTAGCCATGGCCACTTAGTAGGCTGAAGCTTACAGGCATGAGCCACCGTGCATGATGCCCAAATCAAACCTAATCTCTGTTCTTTTAAATTAACAAAAGGAACTTTGTAGATGTGATTAAGGATCTTAAAATGGAGAGATTGTCCTGAATCATCTAGGTGAGCTTGTTGTAGTAACCACGAGGGTTCTTATTAAGTGGAAAATAGAGTGTCAGAATTGGGGAGAGATTTGAAAATCCTATGTTGCTGGCTTTGAAGATGGAGGATGGGACCCTGAGCCAAGGAATATAGGTGACCTCTAGAAGCTGGAAAAGACAAGGAAATGGATTCTACTCCAGAGATATACAATCCCATTAACATTTTGATTTTAGTTTACATTTGATTTAGTGACACTTCTGAGCTATAGAGTCACTAAAAACAAAAGCATGTTATTTTGAGTCAGGAAATCTGTAGTGATTTGCTATAACAAATAGATGGTAATACAACATGTAAATGCACATCACATGTAAAGGAAACACTCCACAAATCAGTCATGATCTGCTACAAGTACAGTGTCATGTGGGCTGCGGTCTCTTTGACACTCCCATGGAAATAACATACCACCAATCCCATGCAGGTAGGAAGAAGCAATGTTTGTTTATTCTAGCTGGACTTGTTGCGTTTTCAACATTAGCGTCTGTGTCTTTATAGATATGTCTTCTTTTGCTGTTTTCTTCACAACTGACAGAAGATTTTAATGGTTGTTTGATATAACAGAGATAACTGAATTACTCTTGACAAAGTGAAACCTTTTTTACAACATATTTCAGTCACACACATAACAAAAGGAAAGGATCATACACAGTGTTAAGCCAACCAATAGAGGAAGTATATCTGAATTTTAATTATTTCAGTATTCTATAATTTCTACCACTGTCCTAAACATTAAAACACAATTCTTCTTTCATTTAGCCAAGTAGGTATGAGTTTGAACTCATGGAGAATACCCTAAATAGGAGAAATGTCACACTTTATTCCCTTTAAAGGAACTAGAACAAATTTATTAATTATTCAAGGTCCCCTAGTGAGTGGCGGCGTTTTTTCTCTGTGAAGCCACCTAGAGGAAAAACCATGAAGAGTGCCCTAACTAGGCTCAGGCTACAGATGGGCTCAGGCTACAGATGGAAACAGGGGACTTGAATGGCAGGCAGTGCTGAGTTCTCTCCCACGTCTCCTGTACCTGCTTTTTGCTGACTATTATGGCCAGTGTCTGAGGGTGGGAGGGGAATGCTATGTTTGACTATTAATGCTTAAAAATCCTCTTGCAGGGATTTCTTTAGGAGAGTAAAAACGCTTCTATTAACAAGAAAACAGAGAAGCAAAAACATTGACAGGTTCTAGGAAGCTACAAAAAAGACTGCTGAAATTGCAAGTTTTTATTAGGGAAAGAACACTAAAATAATTTCAAGTTCTAAATTATTGGCCACTTGCAAAGCCAAGTATTTTGTTTTTTAAACTTCTAAACTCAAAACCAAGACAGGCTAGGTTATTTTTGTTTTGTTTTGTTTGTTTGTTTTTTCAGACTAGGTGTCTTATTTTTGCCCAAGGAATCGCAGGCTCACATTGCCCGGGGTACCACAAACTCAAGCAATCCCCAGTCTCAGCTTCCCAGGTAACTGGTATTACAGGCGCACACCACCACACCCAGCTATTTTTTGGGACTAGGTCTCGCTGTGTTGCCCCGAGCGGGACCGGAACCGCGATCCCTAGCCCCAGCCACTTCATAGGCTGAAGCTTACAGGCACGAGTCACCGTGCCGGGTTTTAGACAGCCTAGGTTAAATAATACAGTTTTCTAGAGCTGAATGTGCTCATTTGGAGCACAGTTTTTTCTACGTTGAGTACAAAAGCAACTTCCTAAGACTCCTAGGCAGGAGCACTTTCTGTTCTGAAGATCTGCTATTAAACGAACTGACTGAGTCGGGCACGACGGCTCGTGCCTGTCAGCTTCCGCCTATGAAGAGGCTGGGGCTGGGGATCGCGGTTCCGGTCCCGCTCAGGGCAACACAGCAAGACCTAGTCCCAAAAAATAGCTGGGCGTGGTGTCGCACGCCTGTAATCCCAGCTACCTAGGAAGCTGAGGCTGGGGATTGCTTGAGTCTGTGGTACCCTGGGCAACATGAGCCTGTGGTTCCACGGGGAAAAATAGCAAGACCTAGTCTCCAAAAAAAAAAAATCTTGGTGAGGGTTTAAAATTTTTCTGGAACAGCTGTTCAAGGACAACGTTATCCAAATATCTCTTGAGGAACATATGCAGGAATCCATCCTCAGCCCTGTCACTTTCATATGCTTCTGAAACTGGAGGGTATACTTTCTCCCTGCTGTGTCCATTCACTAACAGGAAGGAGGCTTGATCAGAGTTTAGCTCAAAGCCCTTTCTGATTATCTTCATGAGTTCACTCATGCTGACATGATCAACTACATGGAACTTGCTTTTATCCAGGACAGAATGCTGCTTCTCATCCTCAGATCATCTTATTATCACCAGGATTCTTAGGACATTACCCTTGGGTAACTGAGACATCTTTTATCTCTATTTGAAGGTTATCTTCAAAAGTATGGTTCAGGAGGCTGGAGGCTGTCTCAGTTAACCTTTTTGCCACCACTTCAGTGCTTGCTTGATGAACCCAAATACAAAATATGTATTTAATCACACATTAAATTTATGAGGTTAATAAGATTACTATTTTCTCTGTTTTATGGATGACATGACCAGGACACAAGGAAGTTAAGCAAATTTGATCATAGGTTATTTGACTATAGCACAATCAATATATGGCTATTCACCTGTTGACCTTTTTTTTTTAGAGACTAGGTCTTGCTATATTGCCTGCGGTAGTCTCGAACCCGCAGACCCAAGTGATTCCTAGCTTCACCTCCCAAGTAGCTGGAATTACAGGTGCTCAACACAGCGCCCAGCTTTTTATTTAGAGACTAGGTCTCACTGTGTTGCCTGGGGCAGTCTCAAACCCGCAAACTCAAGTGATTCCCAACCTCAGCCTCCCAAGTAGCTGGGATTACAGGTGCGCACCACCATGCCTGGCTCACATGTTGACTTTAAATTAAAAATCAGAAACTTAATTTCTGTCACACTACTCACATTTTCAATATTCAATAGCCTATATGACTAGTGGCTTCCATATTGGAGCATGCAGATACAGGTCACTTCCATCTTTGAAGCAAGTTCTACTGGACAGCGGTACTCTAGGGTGTGGGCTCTAAGTCAATATGTTCTTTAATGCATCTCATTAATGATCATACAAGCTCTAACTCTAGTCACAAATTCTTCTTCTAGACCCTAAATAATTATTCCTCATGACTACCTGAATTGTGCAGGATTTCCAGGTTCCTAAGGATATGTTATTGACCCAAAGAAGTCCTTACAACACTGATGTTGAATGTTGAGACTTGGCAGCAGGTAACATGTGCTGGTAGTTTATCTCAAGGGAACTGAAGGAACTGAACTTAGTGCCCTGTTGGATGAGGGTAGAGGGAGAAACCAAAACAAGTCATTAAACCATTGCCCTCAATAAATAAATGACATGGGAATAATCTCATATATTTCCCAGTTATTAAGTGCTTACTCTGTTCTCATAATCCTAGACACTGTGAATTTAGTGGCAGATAAAATAGACAGGTTTCCTGATTCCTGGTTTATTTTTTTTTCTGTGGAAAATAGAGACAAAGAACAGAAAATGACAGGTCGATGTATGTTAAGATATGCAAACTATGAAATGTTTCATATTAAAATAAAAGAGCTGATAATTCAAGTATTCCATGAGTTTATCAAAGAGAAATGGCTGTGTGTGCTAATAGGACACGTTCATAGTTCAGCAAGTGAGAATTTTTGTAAGGCTTTCAGCAAAGTAGTGACTCATTGGTCAGGTGTGTTTCAGGGAAGTCAGAGATTAGGCATTCCCCAGTGCAGGTTGGGTACAGGTTAGTCTCCATTTAAATCTTGCTCTGCTACATATTAGCTCTGTGAATTCAGTTTTATCATCTCTAAAGGAGTTGAGTATAGTATCTACCTCATACATCTTTTTAAAGAGTAAATGATTGTAATGTACATTATTCTTTTGTTATTTTTTTCTTACCTCCTTTGATAGTTGTGTTGAGGATGGGGATTTAAAGGTTTTGAGAGGATTAGATTTTAGGAAAGAGACCAATTAGTAGGCTGTTAAAAGTAGCCTGGGGCAATAGATGAGTGGGAAGAGTGGTTGTGGATAAAAGAACTTGAGATATTTACAAAGGGGGGGGGACGGGAAGGACACGATGATGACTACGAGGGAAGTACACAGCAGTTTCACTCTGAGAATTGAAAACACATTCAAACAAAAACTTGTATTAGTCAAGGTTCTCCAGAGAAGTAGAACCAATACAATATACATGATTTAGAACAGGCATTGGTTCATGCTGTTAATGGAGATGGAGGAGTCCCTCCATCTGCTGTGAGCAAGCTGAAGAACCAAGGAGACTGGTGACATAATTCCATCCAAGTCTAAAAGCCAGAGAATCTATACCACCTGTGTGAGTCCCCATTAGAGGTGAAAGGCCAAGAACCAAGAGTGCCAACTTGGAGGGCAAGAAAAAATTATTGTCTTAGCTCAAGCAGAGGAAGAAGCTTGCCCTTCCTCCACAATTTTCTTCTACTTTGGGACGCAGAAGATTGGATGGTGCCCAACTGCTTTGGAGAGGATGTCTTATTCAGTCTATTGATTCAAATGCTAATTTCTTACAGAGACACTCTTACAACAGACAACCAGAAATAACTCTTTACACTTGAGTACCCTTTAGCTCAGTCAAACTGGCACATGAAATTAGCCACCACAAATAGAAGTTCATAGCACTGTTTACAGCTGCCGTATTTTTAATAGTCAAATAGTGGAAGCAACTTAAGTATCTATCAATTTATGAATAAGTAAGACGTCGTCTAGTCACACTATGGCATAGTATTTAGTCACCTAAAGGAATGAAGTTCTGCTGATACATGCTACAATATAAATAAAATTTTAAAAATTGCAATAATGAAAGAAATGAGACAAAAGTTGCATATTGCATGACCCATTTATCTTAAATGTCTTGGTATAGACAAATCCATCAATATCTAGAAAGCTGATTATCTGTGTGTATTCATAAGAGAAAGACATTAAGTAGAACTGGTAGTTGCTAATGACTTGAGGAAGGGGACAGGGGAGTAATTACTAATGGTATAGGATTTATTTGGGAGGGTGATGAAAATATTCTGATAGTGAAGAGAGTCACACAATTTTGTGACTCTACTAAAAGTAATTGAATTCAATACTTAGGAGTGAATCTTCTGGTATGTGCGGTATATCCCATTAAAAATCATAACTGAAAAACAATTAGGTATTTTTGACACAAGGTAATAGTTAGACATTATCCATGCCCAGAGATCATTTACTCCCTTAGACACTTACATTATTTGTTTGTTGTTGGTGGCAACCAAAAGGACTGCATGTCAGCAAAACACAGACAATTGCACTTAACATTAAGGCAGTTGTCTGCTAGAAAATAAAAGTCACAATTTTGGACATCTAACTGGCTAAACAATTCATGAATCAGGCAACATTCCATGTAGATACTGGAAGAGTTATACAAAGTGGAGGGTATTTATAGATAGAAAGAAGGTGGGGCAAAAAAGAAGATTGTTTCAGGAAAAGGCACCTTTCCTCTGGGAAAGGCAAGGGTCTTATGCAAGTGACCTCACTGCATCTGATTAGAAAGCTTCAGATCAATGGGTTTAGTATGACACTTTTGGGTAAGGTTGAAACTTCTCTTGTACTAAGTCTGGGTAATGGACCAGTATGATGTACCCTGCTGTGGATTTTTATTTCTTCTATATTTAACAGTCCTGAACACTAAACATAGTAGTGAATGGCATTGCTTTATCACACAACCAGCCTTTACACATGGGCAAAAATTTGCACACAAATCTCTGCCTCTGCTGCAGGGTTTACCCTAGTAAAAACCCCCATGATTATCAGAGGATTGGACACAGCCCAGGAACTTCTGTTGCTGGGAATATTACTGGGCTGCCTATCACTACCAAAAGCCAATAAGCAGAGAATAGAATTGAATTTATAAACGCTTTTATTTTTCAGATCATTGGCCATTAATCTGAGAAAACAGAGGGCACATAGCTCCATAAGGAGACCTTTCTTTCATGACTATTGATCTGAGAGAACCTGCCATCTCATCTCAAGCTGGCCTATTATAAAGAGTTTAAAAACAAAAAAAAGTCATCAGCAAACAGCCCATCTGAACAACCCATCACAGTTGAATCAGTTTATCAGTGTAACCCTTGTCACAGTTGATGTTCTTAGCATTTGTCATGTTTACCCTCCAGAGTTTGTTATCAGCTTTGTAGTTATTCTAACCCTGGTATATCCGATGGGATGGTGTTGATGTCTGAAATTCCTTCTAGCATCATCAGAGCAGGAATCTCACTTTTAAAGAAAACAGATCATTAATCATACAGTGTGTGCAGGCAGCTTAGATGTACTAGGTGTGTATGTGCAGATTCCTATATGTGGTATTTTGTCCTTCCCTTCCACCCTCACCCCCTATCAAAAGCTTTCCCATTAAACACTGGATCAGTTCCTTAGCCTGGCTTTCTTGTCCTCCATGCAGTCCCCTTCCACTACCACCTGCTTGTTCTACCAAAGTTCCAGAATAATAGGAACCTTAACCCAGAATCCCTCGGTGATCAGAGGTGGTGTCAGTTTCCTTTACTTATGAACCCCAAATGCAATAACTATAAAGATCCTAGAAGACAATCATGGGCTCCATGTGGTTGTCTGGCCTCCTTACTACCTCCCTGGGCTCTGAGCCACAGATAGTGAAATAACAATAGTGGGTTCCACACCTCCACTTGCAAGCCTCCCTACAACCTGCCATGCTGCTCCTCCCTACCCAGTATCTCCCATTCTGAGTTGATCTTCCCCTTCTACAAATATCCTCCTTTGGATCAATTTTGATTATGACTACAATGAGTAGTGGCTAAATCTTTTCTTTAAAAAAAAAATTTTATCTTGTAATCTTCATATAATATTGATCTTGGTTGTTCCTTTTATATGTTGCTGTTCCTTCTATATCATACCCCTATCTCCCCACCCAACTCTCCCTTTTTCCCTTTACCCCCTCTGGTCATTCCAACTCCTCCTGCTGCAAGCCACTGGCCCATGTTTATCCCACTGGTCTTTTCCATATCTGGAACAAAGTCCTTTTTTCCCTGGGTGCAGACTTGCGCTCCTAGAAAGAACAAACCTCGCTGCTCCAGGATCAACTGAGGCAGGTACTCAGGCCGAGTATGTAAGGAACCTCTTGTAGGGCAAATGTGTGGTGCAGTTCCCCAGGATCCTTTCTGGCGTCCATCACGTGTTGCGGGTTGTGTGCCATACAGTTATGATGCGTTGGTTTGGGAATCCATCTCCCAGAGTAGTGGCTAATTTTTGAATCCTGACCAGTGCATGGGGCTGTCCCAGAAAAACATCATGACTGAAGAACTACGGCAAGCTGCTGATCTCTGGATTTGTTGTCTGATTCTTGTAATAGAACCCCAATAAATGCCTGGCACTATATATCTGTTTGATGATATATGATTTAGCAGGAACACTTTATACAAACCAGGAGATGATCTGGCAGAGTTTGTCTTTGCTAAGATAGGAGTTCTTGGCATTGTGCTCACTTTCCTTTGACACTTGAAAAATTGCTCTTCTTTTGGGGGGGGGGAACATGTACGCCTCTGAAGAGGAGGGAGTGTAGTAAGTGCCAGTGATATGGAGAATTTAATGAACTTCAGTCACCAGCAGTTTGGTCAAAGGTTCACAGGTTGATGGAATCAATCTCACAATTAAAGAGTTAACAGAAGTTAATGAAGAATCCACCTAAAGTATTAAAAAGACAAAAGTCAGAAATTTACAGATCTCACTAGTTTTATTAAATGATTTATGAATTGGTCAGTATCAGTCTACATAAGGGCGTCAATGAAATGGGGGGGGGGTTAATAGACCCAAAAGAGGCAGAACCATGTCACTAGCTAAAGGAAAAGGTTATTTCAGTTCATTTGGGACTACCTCACTGGAGGCTGATCTTCAAATTCCAGGTTGACTGTTTTACGATTACTCCTTTGGGGAGAGCTTGATACTGCAAAGAGGTTAAGTCTGGGTGGAGGACCAGTATGAACTCCCTTTTAACCCTGTATTTTCTATTTTTAACAAAAGAAAATCAAGAACATTGTCATGTCATGTCTTTAGAATAGTCTCTGGTCAAAGTGCTTCAGAGCTTTGTTCCCAAATGTCCCTGGAATTCCTGGAATTTTTTGTGACTGTTAGGATTTGAAGAGGCGAAATCTAGATAGTTTCACATAAAAAATCTGTATGACATAAATAAAGCATGCTTAATCTGTGTCATGTATATAAAGAAAGCATGCTTTTTAAAAAACGCTGTGATTGGGTAACAGCAACACTCACATTTTGCTTACAGTGAAACCAGCACTCATCTAGGAGTTTTAGATATAAGATGTTGGTTAATTCTACAAATAGCCTGCTGATGTGGATGCTATTTTCTTCATGTGTTTACAGAGGAACAAATGAGGCACAGAGAGGTTGTCGCTCAGGTCACACAGCAGTGTGTGACAGAGCTGAGGCTTGAAGCCAGGCAGAACCACACAGTACCCTTCCATGTGACCTTTCTGGTTGCTATATTCGTATTTCCTTAGTAACTGCAATCCCGGATGTGTTAGAATCTTTCAGGATACTAGGCTCAGACTCAAAACTGTGACTGAAGGTGACTAAATATATTTTTAGTGAGCTTAGGGGCTGGTCTTCTTAGGCTAGCTCCACCTTGTGGTTAGGGGATGTGCTAATTAACATTTTTTTCATTTGCCTTCATATGCAAATTGAGGCTCCCAATGGTGATCGGGAGGCACTGCAGGTTCCTAAACTGCCTTCTGAATCATCAAAGAAAGATGAGCGCACAACCTGGTTCATTCATTCAAGCAGTTACAGTCAATCACAGACACCCAATATTGGCATCCTGCAGCCACTATGCTGGTTTTGTAGTTTGTTGTATAGGGGAAATACAAATTTAAGCAAATAATCACACAAAAAGTGTAAGGTTGTAATTGTTATATGAGCGCTATCAGTCAGTCTGGAGGATAAGGGTCTAACCAACTGGGGAGGTGTAGGAAAGGTTGATGAGAGAGTGATGGAGTGGAGAAAGAAAGTTTGAGGGCTAACATTCTAGAATGGGATGAACATGCAAAGCCCTGTGATGGGAAGACTGAGGGAAATAGGAGACCAAGGGAACTGAACTGGAGAGAATGAAGAAATGCTGAAAAGGCAGATAGATCAGATCACAGGGCACGGAAAGCCACACTGAAGATTTTTGCTTTATTTCTCAGGGGGAGAGGAAGCACAGAACAATTTGGTCAGATTTGCATTTTGAACCATCATTCTGGCTGAAGTGTAGAGAATCACAGTTAAGTAAAATACTTTGTATTCTAATGCCAAGCATTTCTGGATAGACTACGGAGGATTTCATATTGCTGCACTGCTCACACTGGGGGCTCTGAGTCTAAATTCTTCCAAGAGAAAGTCATTTTCTCCACAGTTTGAGAAATGCAACCTGAGTGGTGCATTTACTTCTAGTGAGTGATCTGTTAGGGTGCAGACTGAAGGCTACCCCAAAGCCCCTCAGTTTGCATATGCTACAGGGTTCTGCCATCTGCCCCATAAAGACAAAGTACACTTAGTGTGAAAGATCTTTAATGGAATGATTGTGCATAGAGAGGGAAGAAAAAATGAAAGGGTATATAGTTTCCCAAGGAAACACCCAAAGTTACCCATACCCATGTGGATAAATGCCCAACCAAATTTGTTGGCCCAAATTTGGACTGCTGAGACCTTAAATGTTGCTACTAATGTAAGATAAGTTTTGGTGGGCAACCATAGGAGAATGTCAGAAATGGGCCAGGCCAGTCTGGGACAGAATGAACAAAAGTAAAGGCTGCCATTGTCAGGCTACCCACGTCTCTCAACCATGTGTCTCCTAGGTTCTTGGTGCAAGTTCAAAGTCAAGTTCCTTGGTGCAAGTTCCTTCCTTCACTTATCTTTCTGCTCCATATATCCCCTCCCAGTGCAGTCTCCTCCTTTGGTGGCTCAGCTTCACCTTCTCATAGATGGGTCAGAGAACATGAAACCTCTTTTTATGGCAATTCCTTTATTTTTTTTTTATTTTTAAAAGATTCTTCACCACCAGTCTATTATTTTTCACAGAAATACCTGAGCTTCATGTTGTCTTACTGAAGTGCTACCTCATTTAAGTCCTGCCACAGTCCTGTGAAGGAGGTATTATTCCTGTGATAAAGGTTAAAAAATGTGCCTGGATAATTCTATGACTAAATGCCCAGGAAAAGGACCAAGTCTTCTTGATTCCAAGTCCTTTCCAAAACTCCTTTTTTTCCTGAGACTAGGTCTCACTATTTTTGCCCGTGGAACCGCAGGCTCTCGTTGCCCGGGGTACCACAGACTCAAGCAATCCCCAGCCTCAGCTTCCCAGGTAGCTGAGATTACAGGCGCGCGCCACCACGCCCAGCTTTTTTTTTTTTTTTTTTTTGGAACTAGGTCTCGCTACGGGCCCCAGGCGGGAATCGAACCGCGATCCCTAGCCCCTGCCGCTTCCTAGGCTGAAGCTTACAGGCACAATCCACCGTGCCCGGCAAAAAAAAACTCTTTCCTTAAATGAGTCTAAATGAGGGGCAATTTGAGGTTCTTCCAACAGATTTGTGTATGTTGATTCCTAAGAACAATACCAAAGAAGAGACATGCCTACCTCTTTCTAGTTACCTGCTTGCTCATTAGAGTATACCTGAACTCTCTCATATTCTTTAAAGACCTGCCAAGCAACCAAGCTTACATAAAACTGGCCTAAAAAAGAATCTTCTTAGGCAGGTGATTAACAGCTGCCTTTATTCAAATAGCCTCGTAACTAATGAAGCATGATGACCTAAAATATGTGCCTAGATAAACAGCCCATGCCTAATTTAGTTTCCAGGTATACAGCTTAGCTCCTCATTCAATCTTTGCCAGATCAGGTCATCCATGTACTATCACCAATGATGGCTCATCCAAACACCAGAACATGTAAAGGGTATATATAGCCCTGACTTCCTTGTAGGGGTACTCAGCCTTTGGAAGTAATTCTGCTGTTAGTGCCAGCACAAATAAACCTGCCTGTCAGCTTTGATAGTCGAGTTTTCTCTGGCCGGCTAACACTAATAGTGCAAGCTTATCAAGCAGTTAGTCCCTTGAAGACTTGATAGCTACACGAAGTTAAAGGTAAATTATCTTTTAAAATCTACTTCTAGCTGGGCACGGTGGCTCATGCCTGTAAGTTTCAGGCTATGAAGCAGCTGGGGCTAGAGATCGTGGTTCAAGTCCCCCTCGGGGCAACATAGCGAGACCCAGTCCCAAAAAATAATTGGGCGTGCACCTGTAATCCCAGCTACATGGGAAGCTGAGACTGGGGATTGCTTGAGTCTGTGGTTCCACGGGCAACGGGAGCCTGCGGTTCCATGGGCAAAAATCGCGAAATCTAGTCTAAATAAATAAATAAATAAATAAATAAATAAATAAATAAAAAAGATCTAGTTCTAATATCCTATGTTTTTTCCTAGCAACAAACTGTGAAGCACAAATAACTCATGCCTGGGGAAACATCAATATTCTCAAAAACAATGACATTCATATTTCTCAAATATTCTACATTTTCTCTTTTTTTGAAAAGAATGAGGATAAATCAGACAGGTTCTCAGAACCTGTATCTTTGTAGGAGGTGTGAGGGAGCAGGGTTGGCATAAATAAGAATTGAGGTATTCGCTCTGCTTTAGCATGAGAAAGTGGGATAAAGGTCTAAACTTCATGAGTGATTTCTGATTCATCCTTTGTATTTCCCCTTAATGCTCATATCCAGCATTAAGGAAAGGCCAGTCCTAAGGGTCAGGGGATGGCACGGTAAAGGGGAGGAAGAGGCGAAATGGAGCATTTCTGCACTGATGGGAAGAGCCGTCAGTGAGAAGAGGGACGGCAAGAGGTAAGCAAATGATGACTGCCAACTAGGGAAGTAAGAGAAAACTATGGGACACAGCAGAAGGAAGAAAGAAGTTCTAGCATAGGTGAAGAGTATCACTTTTCTGTTTACCAGGAAAGATCTGGCACCCTTATCAAGAACCTTCTGCTACTTTCTCGTGACTCCAGGAGCGCTGCAGCCTCTGTTCCTCAACTTGCCGTCCTCCCCAGGTATCAACTTAACTATCCTTTCAATTCTTTAGGGCTCTACTCCAGGGGCACCTTAAGCGTATTATCCTACCCAAAAGCGTATTATCCTACCCAATTAGCTTCCTCTAGTCCATCTCCTTTATTTGACTTTATTCTTAAAACTGCAACCACCACCAACACACTATTTATTCGACTCTTGGTCCCCACACCTGTCTTTGTATAGTCGTTTGAACAGGGAGTTTGTTTTGTTCACTCCTGTGTATCCAGGTTCTACAACAGTGCCTCTTACTGTAAGGGGGTACAGATAAACTGAATGACTTGGAGTGGGTGCAGCTGGGGGAGAGAATACGGGAAGAGTTGTGTTAGTGGGTAGTATTTGGGGGCGTGTTCAACAGAACAGCCCCTTGCCATTCTTTTCCTCCCCTCTTCTTCTCCCCACTCTAGAGGATAGAGATTTGAAGGAGGAACGCTGGGAAAGACGACGAATGCTAATAAGCCCAGTCCAATTCTGATGAAAATGAACGGGCCAGGACCGAAAGGTAGAGAATACATGCACCTGTAAAAGTGAGCGAAGAGCGAAAAGTAAGAAGGCTAACTGACGACTCTCTCCACAGTCATTCTCCGATTCCGCCACAGCTGACGGAGGCGCCCTGCTCACGCTCCTCCACTGCCCGGATGGCGGCTGCCGTCACCACCACGCAGAAGCCAGCCCCGTCAGCCAGCCCCGCCGGCGGCCTCACACCCCACCCAGGCCAAGGCCCCAGTCGCGCAGTCGGAGCCGCGAAGGCGGGGGAACTACAGTTCCCAGGGTGCCTAGCGCGGAGGCGCCTGCGCAGTGTGACGGGAGGCGGCCGTCTGTTCTCCGCTGAGGAGGAGCGGGGCTGAGGAGGGAGGCAGCGGGTGAGAGTTCAGAGTTCAGCAGCAGCAGCAGCCCGAGCCCATGATTCCCATATGCCCTGTAGTTTCTTTCACCTATGGTGAGTATAATATGCCCCGCCGAGGTCTCGGCCCGGCCCCGACCCCGGCCCGGGCGGTGGGGAGGCGCGGGGGTTGGGGCTGGCTCCGGGGAGGAGGCGGCGGCCGCCACCGGGGCGTGCAAGTGAGTGAGTGCGAGGCGGGAGGGGGAGGCGGCGCGGCCGCGGACGGGGCCCGGCGAGGGCGGCTTCTCACGGCACTTTTCTTTCTCTTCCTCCCCTTCCCCTCCCTCGGCGCCTCTGCCCCTCCGCGCCTGTCCTCCCGCCATGGGACTCGACTCTCCGCGCCCGCCGCAGTGCCCAGCCGGCTGGGGGAAGATGCCAAAATGGCGACCGGCAACTACTTTGGATTCACCCACAGCGGGGCGGCGGCGGCGGCGGCTGCGGCCCAGTATAGGTAACGGCTCCCCGCCCTATCTCTCCCTCGTCTGCCCGTGCGTGCTCCTCCGCCCGCATCCCGGCGACCCGACGCCCCGGCCAGCCCCCGCCCGCTGGCTCCGAGCCCCGGCCCTCGGCCGGCCGGGCCCCACGGCCTCGACTGTCCCGCCCGCCCCGCGGCGGAGAGCGGCCCTGGGGGGGCGGCAGCTCGGGCGCCTGCTGAGGGTCTGGGCTGCGGGGGGCCTTCGGCGGCCCGGCAGCTAAAATGGCCTCCCGCGGCCTCGGAGGCGACACGCCACCCCCGCCAGGCCGACCGAGGGAGGGAGCCGAGGCCGAGGCCCCGGATCTCCCCCGCCCCTGGCCGGCCAGTCTCTTCCGCACGTCGCTCTCCGGGGGTGGGGAGCGGGTGGGCGCAGGCTCCTGGGGTGAGGGCCGCGTCTCACGGTCCGTCATCCCCTCCCTTGGCACCTCCCGGGCCCCCAGTCTTCGTCCCGGACTCGGCCCTCTAAGTCTTGATAACGTGTCATTTTCTCGGGCACCTTCTCCTTGGGGTCCTCCACCCGAGCCCTGCTTGCTACGCCGACGGCGGATGTCACGGCATTCATTGAGTTCCTTTAGTTTTTCCCTCCAAGGAGCGATGTAAACATACCAACCACCTGTGAATTGTCCTGTTGGTAGACCGAAAAGATGTGCGAAGTTTCTAGTGCTGTTATGAGGCCACCGCCTGGTTCTGGTTGTGGAGTTTAGGCCCCGGGTGGACCAAGAGTGCCCCTTGGCAGGTCTTCCCGGGGCCATAGGGATGGGATTGGGCTGGGGGAATTGTAATGAATTCTTGCTATGTACCAAATGAATTCTTTATGTTAAGAGATGTTAATTTAGTCTAGTTAATTACTCTGCTTATCAAAAGAACACTAGTAGGTTTTTTTTTTTTTTTTTTTTGATTAGTTTTGATTCGGTCTTACACAATTGATTTATTTAGAGTCAGGTCTTAAGCGTCCAGATCTCCTAAAGTTCTTCAGAGAAATGTGTTATTTGTGGATTAAGTATATTAGCTATTTGTTAAACCCAGGTCGTTTGGTGTTTTCTTAAATCTCATTCACTTTGGGAGGCAGTAATTGTAGTGTAATGTGAAGGTTTTCATTTGGAATTAGAAGAACTGGTCCAGTCTCTCTTGTCCTTGATTTCTTGATTTTGGGGACATGAATTACTTGGGCTTTCATTTTGTGCATTTGTAAACTGAGATTGGGCTGTCTTTTTAGATTAAAACGTGTAATTCTGAGAAACAAGTTTGGCATATTTTTTGGACTTGTGAGATGTCTTTTATTGTAAAGGGCTGTAATTTTATTTATAACTAAAATTGCTATCAATTAAAATATGACAGTGTTTAAGACTTGATTGATTTTGAGATGTTAAAATATGTGAATATTGATCAAATTGGTATTTTTTAAACATTGAATGCTAGTGAAATGTGACACTTAGGAATGTCTTAAGGGGTCATTTCAAGATTTAAGATGACATGGGGACAAAGTTTTTCAGTTCTTTGCTTACAAGTGATAACAGCTTGTAACAGTCTTATCTACTTGATAGAACCTTTTAGGGCAAATAATTTTCATGGAGAGGAGGAAAAAATTTAAGTAATTTTCTTTTTCTGGGAAACAAGAAATAGTTTAATCAATATCTGTGCCATACGTCTACTGCTACCAGTGTACTATGTGTGTACAAGGCTGTTTTTAACCAATAAAAATTTTGCATTTTTTTTCCTGATTACTGTGGGCAGAGTGATAGATTTGTTGGGTTAACTATTGAAAGTGGAGCAGGTTTGTTCTTTAAGGCAGTTTTGAAAGGCTAATGTGAACCTCCTGATAGAAATGAGGAAAGGGGATATAACTTCAAAATAATCAATTTTTGATAAAATATTCTTATGAATGTATTTTATACCAATATAAAAAACTACAGAATTTCTGTACTTGATTTTCCTTTGATTTTGAATCTCATTTTCAGTAAACTAATTTCAATTTAGATTGTGTGTTTAAGACTCGTCTTTGAACATTATTTACATGTATATCAGCAAAACTGTTAAGGCATTCTGTTCATATCTAATGCACGTTTAGTACTTGAAAATTGTTTATTAGAAAGAAATCAGATCCAATAATACTAAACTTTGGTTGTCAATAAAAGCATATACAAACAATGCAGTGATGTTAATTTTTCTTCCTGTTTAGAAATAGTTACAGTGTAATTTTTAGACAAGATCCAGGTTTACTTGAAAAAAAATGTTGAAGGTTGAAAACTCAGGGAGGTTTTGGGCATTTTTATGTAGATAATGTGAGTTCCTTGCACATGCCATTTGCCAAGTAGCTAGCCTACTTAGAGATTTAATTCTAGTTCTTAGTTTTCTTGGTTACAGCTCTGTACGGTATTGGATCAAACTTGTTTTAAATTTTAACCTTTTTTGCTTTACCTTTTGGCATAATGGCATACAAAAGAACAAGATTCTTTAAGAGACATAGCAATTTCTTAATTTTGCTACTAATAGATTAACTAATTTTTTCATTTGTATAAAATTAAGCATTTTTGTAATAAGCATTTGCTCATTCTTTATGCTACATATTCCATCAGCTACTCAATTTTTTCCTTTGTATATTTTTGTAAGGCAAGTAAATAAACCTAATGCCATTTGCTACTCTTGCAAATGTAATTTTTCTGTTTTCTGATCTATTTCCCCATTTCCTCTTTGGGAGAAAAATATAGTTTCCTCATTAATTTTAAACTAATTTACATATCTATGTATGTTTTTGGTAGAATATTAATTTCAATGCATATTTCAAAGGTGGAAAAATGGGGATAGTTTTATGATAGAATGACTAGGTAGATAAATCTAATTTTTTTGTTTGAGAAGCTAGACTTAAATAGACATCTAATTTTGTGATCTTGGGGAAAAGATAATTTAAAACAAGTTTAGGAAAGCAAAGAATGTGAAAAATTCTCAGTAGAAAACTTTCTAGTAGTCTTACAGGGTCAAAATCTTTTTTCTCCTTTATTAGCAGTAACAGAAGTCTGAAGGACTTTCTTAATTTTTGAGGGGGGGTTCATGGCATACACATGTATATGTAATATAAAAGAATGTAGTTGTAATCACTATAATTTACTGGTAATGGGACATGATCTTTTTGAGCATCATTAATAGCTAGCTTCCATTTACTTTACATTTTAAATAGCCAGCTTCCATTTACTTTATGTCATGGACATAAATCAGTTCTTTCTGTTTAGTCAAGATTTTTGTCACCTGGATAATCTGATCTCTAACTTGTACTTAAATTAATTTCCTTTGTCTTATATGTAATTCTTAGTGTATCATTTATCTAGATGTTACTGTGCCTTCAATAAAATTAACTACTTGAAATAATTATTTGGCAACTTTTCAGAGCCCTTTTTATATCTAGTCCTTTTTGGATTCAAAGACTTACAAGACTTATATGATGGTTCAGCATAATTATTTTGCCCCCATATTCTTAGTCTTAGTAAATATAAAATGGTAAATGTTTAAGTAGATTTTCACTGTCATCTCTGTCATCTGGACATCATGTTTTTTAAGCATCTCATCTAATTAAGCATTTTATCTAATGGTTCTTGATCTGGTTCGTTCAGGACATCTGTTCCTGAAGGATAAGTATTTCTTTATATTATTGAAATAACTTGGATGACTTTTAGCTAGTACATTTTCCGCTTTTTTTTTTTTTAAAATTTGTATTTGACTGTAGCAATACAAATATTGTGTCTTGAAAAGACTAAAGGTAACCCTAGCCTGGTAAAAAGATTTAATCACTAACTGAGGTGAAAAACCAGGTGAACAGGTTTTTGAAACCAATCCTGGTGATGGAAATTTACTGGCTCTATTTAAAAAAAAAAAAAAAAAATTACTGCAACTGCTAATTATGTCAGCTCTTTCATTGTTGAATCAGAGATCTTAGGATTTATAGTGCATGAATGAGTTTAGAATAATGAAAAATTTCTTTCCAAAAGAAAGAAATACTGTTTGTTGAAGAGATGCTATTTCATTGATATTTCTGTATATGAAATTGAGAGCCATCATGTCCCTTTTTAAAATGCTTAAGGTGTGTGCTTGAATGCTTCTGTAGACTGCCTTATAATGTACTTTGATGGAAAGGACATGCATTTGGAGCTATTTAGTCTTGGGTCTTGAATCCCACCTCTAATCTCTTTAGTCACTTATTCCTTTCTGAGATGTAGTTTATTCATACCTTGAGGTGAAGATTAAGTATAAAGCTTTCTAGCCTGGTGCCTGATTTTGAGAAAGCATTTTACTAATACTAAATTTCTTAGTCACTTGAAAACTACTGCTACTAGAATTTTAGAACTCCTTTGCTGATATTTATGTCTTTGTTACAAAGCACACCTTTGAGTTTGCAAGTTTAGTTTCAGACCACTGCCATAAAGTGAATATCACACAGTGAATCACATGCATTTTTTTTTTTGGTTCTCAGTGCATGTAAAAGTTATGTTTATATTGTGGTCTATTAAGTTTGCAATAGCTTTATGTCTATACAAATAATGTAATTTCAAAAAATACTTTATTGCTGAAAAAATGTAAACCATCACCTGAGTCTTCCACATCGTTTCTTTTTTTTTTTTTGCTGTGCAGGGGACTTGCCTCGATTATGAGGTGGTGGTTGCTAAAGGTGAGGTAATGGCACTTTCTGAAAATGAAACAATAATGAGTTTGTCATATCTTTTGCGTCTTAACAAAAGATTTTAGCAGTCCTCTCAAATGCTGCTGCTTAATTTATAAACTACTGTAGTATTCTAAATCCTTTGTTGTATTTCTTCAGTATTCACAGCATCTTCACCAGTAATAGATTCCATCTCAAGATACCACTTTCTCTACTTATCCATAAGCAGCAACTCATCTATTTAAGTTTTATTGTGTGATTGCAGCAATCCAGTAACATCCTGAGGTTCTACGTAATTCTAGTTCTCTTGGTTTTTATATCATGTTGACAGTCACTTCCACTGAACTCTTGACCCCTTCAAAGTCATCCCTGGGGCTTGGAATTAACTTCTTCCAAACTCCTGTTAATGTTGGTATTTTTACTTCCTCCCACAAATCTGAAAGTTCTTAATGGCATCTGGGATGGTAAATCCTTTCCAGAAGATTTTTGGTTTATTTGGTCCAGATCCCATCAGAGAAATCACTATCTGTGTTAGTATTAACTTTATGAAATATGTATCTTGAGACTTGAATGTTGGGATGACTCATTAATCCATGGAGTGCAGAATGAATGGAGTGTTAGCATGCATGGAAAAATATTGGTCTTGGTACATGGTCAGAACTCCTGGGCAACTAGGTGCATTGTTGATGAGTAACAATGTTTTGAAAGAAATCTCTTTCTGAGCAGAAAATCTCATCAGTAAACCATATTGTAAGCATGTGTTGTCATCCAAGCTCTATTTTAATATATATAAAGCAGTGAAGATTTAGCAGAATTTTTAAGCATCCTAGGGTTTTCAGAATGGTAAATGAGTGTCATCCTGTCCTTTGAAGCCAGACATTGACTGTTCACTAGATAGGAAAGTCTTAGATGGCTTCTTCTAATAAATAGAAAGCTGTTTCATCTACATTGAAAATCTTTTGTTTCCTATAGTCACCATCAATTAGCCAGATCTTCTGGATAATTTACTGCACCTCTGCATCATCACTTTTTTCCACCTTGCACTTTTATGTAGATAGTTTCCAAAACCTCATGAACCATGTATTCTTAGCTTTACACTTCCATAGCTTCCTCACCTCTTTTCACCTTCCTAGACTTGTAGAATAGTCTTGCTCTGCATTAGGCATTGGCTTATGGAATGTTGCACCTGCTTTGATCTTCTATCCAGACCACTCACATTTCAGTATTAGCAATAAGCTGTTTTACTCTTTTACTGGTGTATTTGCTGGAGTAACACCATTTAATTTCCTTCAAGAACTTCTGTTTTCACACCTTGGCTAGCTGTTTGGTATAAGAGGACTAGCTTTCTTCCATCCTTCACTGTGATTAATCATTTCCAGCTTTTGATTATCCTCAGTTCAGCATTGTGTTTCAGGGAGTCAGTGACCTGAGGAAAGGGAGACTGGTGGGTGGAGCTGTCAAAACACACACATTTATCAGTTACCCTTGCAGGATAATTTGTAGCACTCCAAAACAGTCTATGTAACAACATCAAAGATCACTCACTGATTACAGAAAACTATTAACATATACAATAATGAAAAGTTTTCACTTACCAAATGTGACACATCTGAAATGAGCACATCTATGGGAAAAATGGCACAGACCTTCAGTTTGTGTGAAGAGCAATAAAGTGATGTATGCCTCACTTTATTGACCTCAACATGAAATATTTTAAAATTAGATACTCAAATATCAATTGGTAGGTCTCAGATTCCATAAAAGGAGGGATTTTTTATTATTTGTGTGTAAAACTATGAGAAATGATAATGCTTCTATTTTCTGGGTCTAAGATCAAGCAAAAATCAGGAACTTTGCCTTTCAGTAATATCAAATAAGATTATTAAATTTCATATTAAACCCTCTTTATAATCACAAAATAAAACTAATGATATATGTAAAATAAGGAAAAAAATACATTGGAATATAAGAGCCATTAAAGAAGACACAAGTAAAATGGAACTGTATTCATGGAGTGGAAAAAAGTCAGTACCATTGGGTTATCAGTTTTCTTTTTCCTTTTTTTTTTTTAGGCTAGGTCTCGCTGTGTTGCTTGGGGAACCACAGACTCTCGTTGCCCGGGGTACCCCGGACTTAAGTGATCCCCAACCTCCCAGATAGCTGGAATTACAGGCACGCACCACCTTGCCCAGCTATTTTTTTGAGACTAGGTCTCGCTGTGTTGCCCCATGTGCGTCTTGAACCTGCTGATTTAAGCCATTCCCAGTCTCATCCTTCTGTCCTAGGCTTGGAATTAAAGCCGCATGCCACTGCGGCCAGCTCAATTTTTTTCTAAGCAGTCTATTCTGTAACCTGATAAAGTTATTTTGATGGTCATAATGAAGAGTGTTCAAAGGTAGTCACAATCTTAAGATATAATGAGGGAGAGCTTAAATAATCAGCTATTAGAGCTTTATTGAGCAGGAAAATGTGGTATTGATACAGAGTGTACAAACAGATAACTGAATTAAAATAGAAATCCCAGAGACAGATTTATATTTAGTCACAGTTGGATTATAATATACAGCTGATTAAGCACAGATGTTTGTGACGAAAAACAATTCAGCCAAATTATTTTTCAGAGATGTGTCATCAGGTTATTCGGAAGATAATTTTTAGTTTTTAAGTGTAGTATTTGATAAAATAAGAATCATTTAGATTGATGATTATAGGTAAATACGTCAGCTGTGCTTGTCCATAAATTATCCTGACACCACTCTATCAGAACTTGTATGGTGGTTTGAGGTGTGAAATTTCTTAATATTTTGTGAAAGCTTTGTGCAGTGTAGCTCTTAATTTGTATTTATAGAGGCCAAATTACATTGGGATTGTTTTGGAAGGGGAGGTTAATATTAGTTTCCTCTTATGTATATTAAAATGCATTTCTGGAGAATCCAATATTTAATAAATGTCTACAGTATGCATAGTCCTTGCTTAAGCATTCACGTTTCTGGGGAATGAGAGTGGTGGGGACAGATAAACCTACAAATAATTATGCATCAACTGAGTTGATAACAATCAACTGAGTTTTTGTTTTTGTTTTTGTTTTTTAAAGAGACTAGGTCTCGCTATGTTGCCCAGGGTTGTCTTGAACCCGTGGACTCAGTGATCCCTAACCTCAGCCTCCCAGGTAGCTGGGATTATAGGCACACACCACCACACCCAGCTCAATTGAGTTTTAATATAACAAGAAACAAATAGGGAATTGGAAGATTCTGACTATGACGTTTGAGGTTCAGAGTTCATTTTTTTTATTCTAAAATTGAAGTCATTTTAGATGTAGGAAATATGTTGAGCCAATGCCAAATGTGAATTGCTTTATATAATTGAAAGTGGATTCTTTCTGAAGCTGAATCTTAAGGTTCTTTCTACTACCTGTTCTTCACCTTGGACAATCTTTTGGTACTTCAGTTATTTGTTTGTTTGTTTGTTTGTTTGTTTGTTTGTTTGTTTGTTTGTTTATTTATTTATTTATTTATTCTATCATCTATCTAATCTATCAAGACTAGGTCTCGCTGTTTGCCCATGGAACTTCAGGCTCATGTTGCCCAGAGTACTACAGACTCAAGCACTCCCCAGCCTCAGCCTCCCAGGTAGCTGGGATTACAGGCATGCGCCACCACACTCAGCTATTTTTCAGGACTAGGTCTCGCTGTGTTGCCCCTAGCGGGACTCGAACCGCAATCCCTAGCCCCAGCAGCTTCATAGGCTGAAGCTTACAGGCACAAGCCACCGTGCCTAGCAAAGTACTTCAGTTATTAAGAGTATAACTTTTTTTTTTTTGAGACTAGGTCTTGTTGTTTTTGCCTGAGGAACCGCAGGCTCATGTTGCCCAGGGTAACACAGACTTGAGCAATCCCCAGCCTCAGCATCCCAGCTAGCTGGGATTACAGGCATGTGACAACGCACCCAGCTTTTTTTCTGGACTAGGTCTTGTGGGATTTGAACCACGTTCCCTAGCTCTAGCCACAGCTTCCTAGGCTGCCGCTTACAGGCATGCGCCACCATGCCCAGCCTTAAAAAGATTATAACTTGATGTCATCAACACCTATATAACCTTAACCCAGATTAAGAATAGAATGTTATCAGTATATATGTCAGATCAATATCTGGCATAATTTATATTGCTATTGATATTAGCCATTTTCACATAGAGGATTGTGGTGAAATTCCTTTTTCTTTAATCTGACTTAGGTGTTTGTTAGTGCTTTAACAGAATTAACTGTCATTCGTTCATTCTGGGAACTCATACTTTCCTATTCTTTCTCCATTTGCAATTCCTGTTAGATATAAGTTGTCACTTTAATTATGTTGTCTAGATTTTTACTCTGTAAAATTTTCATTTCTTTGTCCTTGTGCTTTTTTTGTAGATTTTTTTTTTTTTTGCTAGCCATGGTTAATCACTTATGTAATGTTTTCTGAGTTTTCAATTAGGATTTTTAAGTTCTGTGTTTTCTTTTTTTTTTTTGCCCGTGGAACCGCAGGCTCTTGTTGCCTGGGGTACCACGGACTCAAGCAATTCCCAGCCTCAGCTTCCCAGGTAGCTGGGATTACAGGCGCCCACCACCATCCATGCCCAGCTATTTTTTTTTGGAACTAGGTTTCACTATGGGTCCCAGGCAGGACTCAAACTGCAATCCCTAGCCCTGGCCGCTTCATAGGCTGAAGCTTACAGGTACGAGCTACCGTGCCTGGCCTTGTGTTTTGTTTCTTAAGTTGCTTTTTTAAAAAATTCATCAGTGTTTTTTTGTTTTTTTGTTTTTTTGTTTTTTTTTGAGACTAGGTCTTGCTATCTTTGCCTGTGGAACCGCAGGCTCACGTTGCCCAGGGTACCATAGACTCAAGCAATCCCCAGCCTCAGCTTCCCAGTTAGCTGGGATTACAGGTGCATGCCACCATGCCCAGCTATTTTTTGGGGACTAGGTCTCCCTATGTTGCCACGGGCAGGACTCGAACCATGATTTCCCCAGTCCCCGCCACAGCTTCTTAGGCTGTCACTTACAGTCATGCACCACTGTGCCTGGCTTCATCAGATTTTTTTTTTAATGTGCATTGGTGCTTGATCTTAATTTTCTTTTTTTATGTGTAAATATTTATATTTTGTTTCTAATAATTTTTGATACTTGTACTTTTTTTTTTTTTTTTTTGAGACTAGGTCTTGCTATTTTTGCCTGTGGAACCGCAGGCTCTCATTGCCCGGGGTACCACAGACTCAAGCAATCCCCAGCCTCAGCTTCCCAGGTAGCTGGGGTGACAGGCGCGCACCACCACGCCCAGCTATTTTTTTTGGGACTAGGTCTTGCTACGGGCCCCAGGCGGGACTCGAACTGCAATCCCCAGCCAGCCCCGGCCGCTTCATAGGCTGAAGCTTACAAGCACGAGCCACCATGCCCGGCACTTGTACTCTTTTTCAAATGTTTTTATATTGCAGACTTTTGCCCAGAGTAGCTTATTTCCTTATAAATTTTGATTTTTCATTCAGATCCATAAATTTTGATTTTCCATTCAGATCCCAGTTTCTTAGAACATTGGAGAGGAATTAGAGAAGAATATGCATCTTGTAATATATCTCTGTCAGCCCATAGATTAAACTAACTTTTTTTTTTTTTGAGACTAAGTCTCGCTGTTGTTGCCTGTGGAACCGCTGGCTCATGTTGCCAGTGGTACCATGGACCAAGCAGTCCCCAGCTTCAGCTGGGATTACAGGCCTGTGCCACCACGCCTTTTTTTTTGGTACTAGGTCTTTCTGTGTTGCCCTGGTCAGGTCTCAAACTGAGGTCCCCAGTCCCAGCCACGAATCCATAGGCTGTTGCTTACAGGCACGCACCACTGTGCCCGACTTAAACTAACTTCTTGACTTGGGAGTTTTCCAGATGACATGGTGTGACTTCCCCAGACTAAATCTTGGCATGGGTTGGTTTGTGGTTAAGGTTTTTCAGGGGAGACTTTTCTCCCTTTTATCCACAGTCAGTACTGAAACTGGCAAGTTTCCTTATAGTTTTCTCTTAAAGGGGAAACAGGCAATCTGTAATTCAAAAGGGGAGAACTGCTTGGGGACCCTCTGATCCTTACATCACATTTTGAGAATCACCGTTGTATAACAACTAAAAGAAATGAGGTGTTGTTTTCCTGTTACAAGAGACTACTTATGGATAAACCATTTGTACACAAGTTATTTTAATTTCAGTAGTGACTATAACTTTAATGAAAACCAAGTCATAGTAATATATTTGAAAGCACTAAAATTGGGCCCAGGAGCTGGGTATAAGTTTGAGTTGAGGCCAGAAATTTAGAAATTACAGTGGAGTTGGAATAAGTGGAAAGGATAACCTTGGAGTTGATTTGTTAGCCATTCAAGTTGCAAGTTGAGAATTCTATTCCAATACCTGTAATAATTTATGTAATAAGTTGTGTGGAGGGGCTTATAATGAAAGTAGCACTTTTCTTTCCTTTTTCTAACTCCCAATTCCATTTCCTGAAACCCCCATCTCATGCATTCTGATTTCAGTTCTAATTTCACTAGGTAATAAGCTTTTTTTGGTCTTTTTTTATGTCTTTATTTTATACTTTGATTTCTTATGTTCATTGTTAGTACATGCTTTATATCTTCTCCCAAATTGAGCAAGATGACTTTTTCTTTTCAAATATTGTACTCCTCTCTGATTACTTTTTTTTTTTTTTTGCAGACATGGCAGTGCGGGTTTAATATACATATATGTAGAATATATATGTACACACAGTTAGCACGGTCAAGGTGGGGAAGGGCGTCTTGGGACAGGCAGGAGGCTAGGGTCACTGATTTGGCTAGGAGGCGTTCACAAGCCCAAGGTGCCAGGGTATTGAGGGAGAGGGGTTACCGAGTTACCCCCTAGGATGAATTGGGGATCAGTGCAAAGGAATACACTAGTTCACTTCTTCCCTTTCTTACTTGGTGTGTTCTAGATCAGGAGAGGGAAGGTACCTGCAGTAACCATGCTGGGGCCCTATGGGTAGGGACAAGACTGCAGTTACCACCTAAGAACCTCCCCAGCATCCCTAGGTTCAGGGTCAGCACGGGCAACAGTCTGAGCAGGAATACAGAAGTGGAAAAGGGAACCACAGAACATGCTCTCAGCCCACCTCAGGCCCAGTGGAGCATGCTCCCAGTGCAGTCCCAGGACAGGAATGGTGTCTAATGCTGGGTGCATGTGGGGCTTGAACTTCAGGGCCAGGAAAGTATCCCGTGGTCCTCTTAGATCCCTGGTTCACACCCATTCCAGGCCCATGCAAGGGGCAGAAAGGGAACTCTGACCTGAGGAAGAGCTGGAAATCAACTCCTCAGCCCATCTAGCATGGTGCAGACACCTAGCCCTGGCATTTCTTTGTCCCTGGGGATGGGGGGGGTAGCCTCTCCACTTTCGCTCACTGCTTTTTAGATACACCTCATGCCTCACCCCACCTGGGCTCCTCCATGTAGGGAAATCCAGGTCCTTTTCTGCTTCCACACTTCAGAGGTGTATTGGGGGGGAAGAGTGGAGAAAAGGAAAGTTGGAGTGTGCCCCACTTCCCCCAGACTGGCAAAACTAGGCCCCCTCCTCGACCCCCGGGATCCCCTCACAAGGAGGAACTAGATGAGCTAGACATATAGACAAACAGCCAGAGCGTGCGCACACGCACACACACGCGCACGGTAACGGGTTAGGACCAGGTTAGTAAGTGGGTAGGTTGGGGGGGGTGGTCCTTGGCCCCTCCCATAGAGGATGGGGGGAAGGGAGTGGTCCGATGAAGGTCCAACCTTCTCTTCCTCTTTCTCAGGCTTTCTTCGGTGGCGGAGCCAATTTGATGATCTCTTCCTCAGAGGGCTGCCAGATAATGTGTTTGTATTTCTTGGTACTGGGGATGCGGGTGAGCTTGGTGTCTAGCTCATCCTCCTCAGAGATCTTCAGAACACGGGTTCTGTAGTCCACCACCATGGTGAGAAGGTCCGGGTGGCGGGAGATCTTGAAGATGTGCTCAATGTAGGAGAGGTTGTCTTTGTCCAGCTTGTTGTGGCTCTCCAGGAAGCTGAATCACGCGCTGCCAGTGGTGATCTCCTCACTCTTCTCACTCGGGATGTCCTCCTTGCAGGCTGACTTGAGCTGCTCCAGGTCCTCGAATGTGATGTTGTTGGTAAGGTCCTGCAGGAGGGTCCCGTACTCGGCCATGACCGCCGGCTGTGCTCAGGGCGCGCGGCGCTCCGCCGTCCCGGGTCCGAAGCGTCCGGTCTCTGATTACTTTAAAACAGGCAGTACTACAGTAATTTAGGTAGAGTCTTGAAACTCTTATACTTACCTTTCCTTTTTTTTCCCTTCACCTTCTCCAACTTAATATACAGTTTCACTGGTGATAGCATTTCTTTTATGTCCTTTAATAATAATTTATCTTCTATAATTTTTATTGTAAAATTGAACTTTTATTCTAATACTTAAAAAGTATTAGATCCATCATTCTAATTGGATGAATAACACTTTCTTTGAAACCAATACTATTTTATAATTCCTTTTCCACATTATATAATTACTTGCTTATATTTAATGTCTTTTACCAAGATCATATTTTTCTTGATCAGTTTCAAGCTTCTGGTCTTCTGCCTATTATCCAGTCCTCTGCTTCTCTTGAATTTTGACTATAGTTTCCTGTTGTCTCCTAGTCATTAGTGTTTTAAATCTGAAGTCTGGTTTTTGTTTAGTTTTGTACAGATGACTTATTTTTCTTCTCTCTGGAGACTTGAATTTTACTTCTTTTGGGGTGGGGGCTTGATATGTTGCAGAATGTCTTATGTCTTTAGGTATGGTTCTTTGATTCTGTTTTATGCTGTGTAGGTCCTTTGAATTTGAACATTTGTACCTCACTTATTAACAAGTCGGGCATTTTATTTTTTTAATTTCTTTCATGTACTTTTTCTTTACCCTCTAGAAGTCCTTCTGGTTAGATATTGGGTCCCTTTATTTAGCCTCTTTTTAATTTTTCATATCTTTTATCTTTTTCCCTCAACCTTATTTTCTAAATGGTATAAAGTTCTTATTTAATGAATACAAATTATTTTTCTAAAATTCTTATGCCTTTGAGATACATGTTTCCCACAGACTCATTCTTAACTTGTTCTGCATTAGGCGACTTTCTCTAAATATCTGATAATTTTAGTTGACTGTTTTGGTAAGACTCCTGACTGACTTTTGGTAAACAGATTAGGAAACTGACTGTTAATCTCCAGGTTAAGTACCAGAGTGTAGGGCTAACTTTCACTTTTATGTCTCCTTTCTCTCTGGAGAAATATTCTTCCATTTTATGTCTGACTCTTCAAATATTTCTTACTTACCCATGTTATCTTTATGTTTATTTCCTGATTTACTAGTTTTCCCAGTTTAAAACTTTAAGTGAAGCTGATGAGATATAATTTATTAACAAATACATTATTATCTAAATAGAAGCTTCTGTTAGGCTGCATGTTTAGTAAATGCAAGTCATCTATTTCACAGATGTTTTATTTGGTTTATATCCCTGATTTTAACTATTTTCACTTAAGACTGATTATACTTTAACCTGAAATTTAAAAAAAATAAACATAGCTACTGAATATTTAACTGAACTGCTGTCTGGTTATAAATATGTAAATGGTAATTTTTTAAAGGAGATTTAAAATTGAGAATTTCATAGCTGGGTTTAACAAACTAAGTGTGTTTTTAGCTAGTGGTAGTTGGTATTGTTCCAGTGTAGGTTATGGATGGGTACTTGACGATACAGAGTGGAGGTAAGGTCAGCCACCTCTAGGGATGTAACTGGTACATATATTGACATCTTTCTTACATCATTTCAGGGAAGGGTGACGGTAATTGTCTAAACAGTGGCACGTAAGAAAGTGAGAGTGTATTATTGATAATGATGCTGGAACAGTAGTTGTACACTGGAGTATAAGGTCATGTCTTCCTGCATCCCATAAACATTCAAATTAAGTTCAGAGGCAGTCTCAGTCAAACTACCTATCTAGTTACTTGGAATTCTATTCTGCACTTGCTTTTTTCCAATATCATAAGTTTTAGAACATAAATACGTGGACAGAAATAAAGAACAATGCAAATAGTCTAAGAATCTAAAACTATCTGAATTTTTTACAAAAACAAAACCCCTTTTGTACAGTGTTAGTGTTTAGTGTGGAAACTCTTACTGTGTTAGTAAATCTCTCACAAAACTGATATAGTAATATTTTAATAAAAAATTCTTCTCATTTCTGGGAACTTTCAAGAATGATAATGTTACTAGTATTTTTTTCTTAGGAATGTGGAATTTTGCATAGAAAATGTCGATCCTAAACCAGTCTCCACCATTGTAATTTAAACTTCTCTTTTCTGGTGTTGTAATTGGCTTATATGTAGAAAATTTAGTTGATTTTAACATCATGATGTGGAAACCCTCATCCAAATAGAAATTATAAGAGTTTCTTTGGACTCTGTTCTAAGTTTTTGTTTTTTTTTTCTTTTTCATATTGGGCTGAAATCTGCCACCCTTCCATCCATTGGTTGTAGTTCTGTTCTCTGGAGCAGCATGGAGTAAGTCTCTTCTATTAGAAGGCAGCTATCATATCTTCCCCAGTCACCTTTCTAGATTCTGCCCCAGTCCTCTACTTTTTCACATGAAATATCCATACTTACAAACTTTATTGATTCCCTTGGACATGCCTAATCATCACTGTTTTCCATAATTTAGTAGGTCCTTGAATAATGTTTGGTTTAACATTGTTTTACTATAACATAGTGGAGGAAAAAAGCCTGACCAGCATTGAACAAAATAACATTATTCAAGAACTTGGTTTCCTTATTGATTATTTTGCTCAAAGTCAGTTTCCAAGAACCAATCAAAGATTTTAAATATGAGCTTACTATAGAGTTAAAATATGATGGCCCCAATTTTTAATTCTGTGCCATAGTTCTGTAGTATTGTGTACGCCAGTGAAGACTACCCTGTACTATAACTTGAATCATACATTCTAGTTTGTTAGTATAGTTTCTACTATGTCAGTTCTCTTTCCCCCCAGCTCCCACCCCTCTGCTTTTAACTGTTGCCTCATATTAAAACTTATGGTCAGCTAAAACCTGTCGTTTTAAGTAACTGTTGGGATTCTCCTTTTTTTAGAAGGCCTTCCTCACTTAATGTAGGATAGCTTTATTAGCAAATGGAACTATTAGTGTGTTATTCAAAGAAGCTAGAACAGCAAACACTTTTCACATGCTCATCTCTCTAGGACTTTGGTTATACATGCCAGATCTGATCCTCTCATTTAAAATCAAAATGAAGATTACTCTAAGAACTTTATTTAATATATGATTTTGGGAAATGTTTTTAACTCATTGAGATTTAAAATGGTTATGATTACAAAGTATTTGACTTAGGTCTCCTTCTGTAACGTGTTACATTTTTAAGAGTTCAGTGTGTAATGAATTGCTGCCTATAATCTGGAAAGTTCACCTGAAATAATAGATACTCCATTGTAGGTTTTATACCCTGGAGCAGAATTTCTCAACCTTGGCATTATTGACATTATTTGGATAATTTGTTGTGGGTAGCTATCCTGTGTATTGTAGGGATCTGTAACACCATTACTGGTCTCTACCCACTAGATGCCAGTAGCACACATCACCACTACCTCCTTTGCAATTTGACCATCAGAAATACTTCCAGACATGATCAGAATGTCCCCTGGGCTGCAGAATCTCCTCCAGTTGAGAACCACTGCCCTAGAGCATCAGAAATATTCCTTAAGTCAGCGGAGTATCAGTTTTACCTTCTGTTGGAGTTAGTATATAGTATTCTTTGTGGAGATTTTTTTTCAAACTACAGAACATACCTACATAAGCAATTTTTTAAATTCCTAGTTTGATCTTTTTTTTTCTTCCTAATACTTACCTCATTTTTTCATCCCTATCTTGTGATATAGTCTGTGATCTAAAATTATGTGTGAATATCTAATTTACTGACAGAAATGGAAATTATACAATAACAGATATGGAATTTATCAGGAGGTTTATTACGTTTAAATACTTGGTCTTTTGTAATTCATGATTAAATTGCTTAAAATTTTGCTTTTTATTTAAGTTATTAAATGCTTAGGTTTTAAAAATAAATTGTATTATGTTTATTCTCTACTTCACATTGTAGCCAGCAGCCAGCTTCGGGTGTAGCCTATTCTCATCCAACCACAGTTGCTAGCTACACTGTCCATCAGGCTCCAGTAGCTGCTCACACAGTTACTGCTGCTTATGCACCAGCAGCCGCCACAGTTGCAGTTGCCAGGCCTGCTCCAGTAGCTGTTGCAGCTGCTGCAACAGCTGCTGCTTATGGAGGCTACCCCACTGCACATACAGCAACTGACTATGGTTATACCCAGAGGCAGCAAGAAGCACCACCACCTCCGCCGCCAGCTACTACACAAAACTACCAGGTGAGATTACCACAGATTTCAGTAGCCTTAGCATATATGTTTTAGTAGCCTCAGTATATGATATAATGTTCAAACTAGTGCTTCTTAAACTTGGGTCTTCCAAAGTAACACTCTTGTGAAATAAACCTTCCAAAAGTGAATGTGTATTCATTTCTAGTTAATGTAATCCAAGTGCTAGTTCTCCCTGCAGTTCTAAATTAATTCCCCCATTTCATATGTTTGCTTTAGTTTCAGAAATTTGCATTAAGATTACTGGTTACATAAATTTATCAAGGATAGAAATTCTTTAACCTGCACATTCTTTCTCATGATGTTCCTTAGTATGTATCTGGTCTTACTCATGTAGTTGCTTTTGTTCAGGATTATGACATGAAGTCTATTTCTCTTTATATTATGTTTGCTACTAAGTTAGTTTAGTTATGTTTAGGAACTCAAAGTTGGACCTAATTCCTTTAACCCGTTTTTGTTTACTTTTGGGATATGTATTTTAGGTTTTGATTTTCTGGGCTTTGTCTGTTTTGCTACGGCTTCTGTTTTCCTAACTGCACACCTTCCCAATCCCTCTTTCTTTCTTTTTTTTTTTTTTTTTTTTTTTTTTTTTTTTTTTTTTTTTTTTTTTTTTTTTTTTTTTTTTTTTTTTTTTTTTTTTTTTTGAAATTATTTTTATATACTTTATTTTTTGCATTGAATGCACACACATGCACATGCATGCACATATATATATATATATATATATTCCTCTTTTATGCAATTCTAAAATTCACCCTACTCACCTTGATCTTCACTGCCTTGGAGACATACACAGTGTTGTTACTTTATAATATTACACTGATAATGGTAAAAGAACAAATGATAAGAAAACTGGAGCAATCACAGAGCCTAGAACACAAAGGTGTTTATTACAGTAAAGATACATCTTTAAAGGAAAAACTAATGTGTATTTTTAATAATGTTAATTTTTTAAATCAGTATTATTAAATATATCAGTATTATTTTCTGATTATTGGAATATCTTATTCTGATATTAATTTGTGAAGTTCAAAATGAATCCCATTTGTATTAAGTTTATGTTCCTGGTCAATTTTTTGTTTTCCTTTATTTCACTTTTACATTATGTAAAGAGGGTTTTTCCTTGCTTCTGCCAATTAACTTGAAACATTTTTTTTAAATTTCATTTTTAGGATTCATACTCATATGTACGGTCCACAGCTCCTGCAGTAGCTTATGATAGTAAGCAGTACTATCAACAGCCAACAGCTACTGCTGCTGCTGTAGCTGCTGCTGCCCAGCCTCAGCCTTCTGTTGCTGAAACCTACTATCAGACAGGTAGGTTTTATATATATATACACATGATTTGATTGTAAATTATTGAAATTTGATTCACGATGTTTTTTTAATGAAGATATACTTTTAAGTTTTTCTAAACTTGGCATATTAGAGCACTTTGAAAGGCAGATTTCAAGTAAGTATTTCTCTCTTATACTGTTGGAATGACTTTGAATTCCAGAGAGAGAGTGAGCCATGGAAACAAAATCACACCCTTCTCTTCTGGAAATTCATTTTATTTCTGGTGTTCACTTTACAATTTTCTTTCTGCTGAAGTAAGATGTGCAAAAGAAGTTCTCGTGATAAGTTCTGAACACCTATCTCGCCAGAAATGCCTGGGACATACTCTGACTACCTTTATAACCAGTGTAGACCCTCTAGGCCCCATATTTTTAATTCATCTTACTCTAATTTGTGGTGGAAGTTGATCTTATTACCAGCTACTGATAGTACAGTATATGTACTGGTACAAATATAGGAAATTTTTTTTAAAGAAACCTACATATTTATAGTTTTTTAAAAGATGGATTTCTCTGTACAAATTTAATTGAAAATGATCAAAAATAGAATTTTCTAAGTTCTGAAAAGGAGGCAGCTTTTTTATTATTTCTGAAAGACTAACCTTTTTTCACCTGTTCTCTTATTTGTAAATAAGGTAGTTTGCCCAAGTCTCTCTAGGATACTTCAATTCTACGATTTCATGAGTCCTTTAAAAAATACTTTAAAAGTACTTTAAATCGTAACGACTCAGACCTTGTCTGTCATCCAGTGACAAGGTCTGAGTCGTGTTGTTGTTTTTGAGACTAGGTCTCTCCATTTTTGCCCATGAAAGGGCAGGCTCCCGTTGTCCGTGGTATCACAGACTCAAGCAATCCACAGCCTCAGCGTCCCAGGTAGCTGGGGTTATAGGCGTGCACCACCACGCCCAGCTATTTTTTTGGGGACTAGGTCTTGCTATGTTGTCTTGAGTGGGACTCAAACTGCAATCCCTAGCCCCAGCCGCTTCTTCATAGGCTGAAGCTTACAGGCACAAGCCACCACCGTACCTGGCTCTGATTTGTGGATATAGTGATCTTTTCTTGTTAATTATCAAGCAGCATTAGATTGTAAGAGTACTAAATCAGCAAAAGTTCAGATACCTTCATTTAATCAGAGCTCCTGACAGTGACTGTATGACTTTGTAAGTCATTTAGCTCTTCACATCAGTTTCTTTTTATAAGTGTTATTCTCATTTCTGTGTGGTTCAGTTTTGTGTAATATGCTATTTATTCAAGATACCATAATTTAACTGAATAAAACGAATTTGACCCTGTGATATTTGGGTCTTTTCAGATACTAAGTTTTTATTTTTTAATAATCATTAGCAAGTGACTCATTACTAACTTAGTGCTAGCTAATAAGGCTCATAAGATTCTTATACATGTTTTAAATGTAATCAAAACAACAGAATGTTTAGTAGAGATGTAAATGGTAGCCATTTAAGGAATAGCTCAAACTTAAGTTAGTAACACCTTATGAGTTGGCTTAAGTTAGTAACACCTTATGAGTTGGAATTTGATTGAAATTCACTGTGGTAAATCATAAAATGTGAATAGAATATGAGCAAGTTTTATTTACGTAGACATAGAAATTCCTACTATGAATTGAAATATGTACTTTGAAACTCTACATATTGTTCCCAGTAGTAAGCATAACATTGAAATAGAATGACCATCTTAAAACACATACACACCTTTTGGAAAATATTTTATTAATACCTATTTTAAGTAATTATGATATTTCAATTGTAAAATTCACTAAAATATCAAATGATAGTAAATTTATATAGATGTTATATATTTTATTTAGTTGATTGTAAGAGTAACCCTAAAATTTAGAGTTAATAATGTCTATACCTGTTTTTTCTAACTTTTAAGGATATTGGTACAGTAGTTGTAAAAGTGATTCACACTTCTATTTTCTGATGTCTGTTTCCACTTTAGCCCCCAAAGCAGGTTATAGCCAAGGTGCAACTCAGTATACACAAGCCCAGCAAACTCGACAAGTTACAGCCATAAAACCAGCCACACCAAGTCCAGCTACCACTACTTTCTCCATTTATCCTGTATCCTCCACCGTACAGCCAGTAGCAGCTGCAGCTACTGTGGTGCCATCTTATACGCAGAGTGCTACATATAGTACCACAGCAGTTACTTATTCTGGTAAGACTGATAAATTGTGTTTAGATGAGTAAACAAATTAGAGACTTGCTAGAACCTTCTTGATTTTCTGTGGAATGGTCTCACTAAAGAATTTAATTAATTGATAGGTAATAGTATAAATATTGCATAATGTAGCTAATAGACCATTTTTTAAGTTGTACTTTTTTTTTAACCAGGAGATTTTAGAAGAATATATAATGATTTATGAGATCTAAAAGCTAGTTAGGTCTTGGACCTATCATTGCAATTAGAAAATAACACCTTGAATGGAACAGGTTTCTTTCCTTTCCAGCTTTTTGATGAACGTGAAAGCTAATGGGTAAAGTGCAGGGGCTAAATTAACTTATTTGTTCTATTTAGAAGAGTTGTTCTTTAGTATTTAATATCAAGGATAAGATATTTTGAAAATAATTGGATAGTCTATGCAAATACCCATAAGATGATGCTTATATGACACACATCTCCTGCCAGAGAGTACATTTGTTTTCCTTAAATAATTACATTTTTTCTGGAGAAGTAAAATCACCAAAACCTTCTTAGTCTACTATTATTAATTTCCAACTGAGGTTCTTTGCTGTATTGTAGTGATTAAAATCGCACACTACTTTTTGGTAAACAGTCTTATACTGTCTTGTACGTTGATAACACTGTCCTGTTTGGTTTATTTTGCTTTTATTTATTCCTTCACACTTTACCTTGTTCCATGGAGGATTTAAGGAGTGACACTGACAGTTTCAGTTCTTGACACTTGATTGTCATGTGAATGTTAGAAGCCTAGCTACTGAATTTTTAAAAAATACCTTATTATTTCTATGAGACTTTATATCATGCCCAATACCAGATGCTATACTTTGTGCAAGAATTGTTAATTGATGAATTAAGCAGATGTGGAATATTTGGGAACAGCGGTTTGTTGAGCCTTGAAATAGGCTAGGCAATTACTAAATGAGGTTGGAAATGTGGAAAGCTTTATTTTGTAGGCTCTATATCATGTCTTGTCTTTATCTTGTTATTTTGGCAGAAAGTATGCCTAAAAAGATCTTAAGAAAGGGAGCAATGGAAGAAGATTTCTAAGCTAACTCGTATAGTCATGTGGCAATGAATTGAAATTAGGGGACATAATTATTCCTATATCTGTTGTTCAGCATTGCCTAGGAAAACTTTTCTTACCTCCCCTTACATAGTTAGCTGGTTATCTGTAGATCTGTTGACTAGCTGTTTTTGACTCTGGTGTTGTCATCGGGAAAAATCTCTCACATCAAGTTTACCCTGGTAGTTGCAAAATCCTTCTACATCACTTTACGTTAGGCATTCTTATCTAGGAATACCCTCACTTTTTTTCTTTTTTTAAACTACTGTTGTGAATTCTGGTTTTATTCAGTAAGGTATGATCCGTTGTGCTCATTTTTCTTTTTGAAGTACACGTTAGCCCAAATGTGTCCAATAGAATCCTTTCAACCACCTGCTGGCTCTTTGGGATTTGGCATTAGTAGTTCTGAAGTATTTCTAGTTTTCTAAGATGTTACAGATACCCTTAGGGTATTCTTGCCTGCCCTAGATTCACAAGCAGCCTTTCCCCAAACCGTGGTTTCTTACATGATGGTGGTATTTAGAAACTAGATTGACACTTAGAGATACGTATTTTGAAATTTCTATTTGGGAACATCTACTTTTATATTAGGAGAAAACTAGAAATAATGCTGGGTAAAATAATCTTTATTTGTAAAGGATGTCTAAGAAATTTCTCCAGTTGTCCTCAACTTTCTTTTACGGCTTATGTGAGTTTGGTATGTTTGTGAATTGTTTCACTAAGATAAATGGCTAGATTTGGAACTGTTATATTAAAAGGCATATACTCATTAAAAATTATATAAAAATGCTGTTTGAAATTGCTACCCAGATTATTATTAGGACTGATGAGCTCTATATTTGAAACAATTTTCTCTTAGCTACAGCATAGTCAGCTATTCCTTTTATCCATTAAACTGGATTCTAATTACTGACACCTACTAAATGGTGAATGATGGATTTATGCTACAATGCCTTTTTTAAATTTAATCTTTTTTTTTTTTTTTTTTAGACTAGGTCTTGCTATGTTGCCCAGGGTAGTCCTGATCCAATGGACTCTAGCAATCCCCATCTTCAGCCTCCCAGGTAGCTGGGATTACAGGCACATACCACCACACCTGGCTAATTTTTTTTTTTTTTGAGAGTAGGTCTCACTATGTTGCCAGGGGTAGTCTCGAACCCGTGGACTCAAACAGACTCAGCCTCCCAAGTCTGGGATTAAAGACATGCGCCACCACGGCCAGCCCTTATTTTTATTTTTGATACTATATATTTAAAACCTTTTATTTCAACTATTTAGATTATGTAACATGCTAATTAATACATATTTTTCATAAAAGCACTTTTTAAGAAACTATTTCAACTTTTTTCCCCATAATGCTTTAATGAGAAATCTATATTTGCTTATAGTCAGATTTAAATATAGTCAGGTTTAAATGTATGAGAAATGTACATTTATTTGCTAGTAGTCAGATTTAAAGGTAAAGAACCTAATAACAGTTCTTTAACACAGTTCCAGAATCTTCAACCCTTGTAGTATATGTTTTGATTTTTTCAAATTTATTATGATAGTAAATCATAATTAGTTCTATTAGCTTTAGAGATATGCAAACAAATGAGATTATTTTGTGACTATTAAACTTAGATGGTGAGTTTTGTGATTAAAATAACTCAGTGTTTAAAAGACCACATAATCTTGTGACCTCAGTTTTCTCATCTATAAAGAAAGAATAGTAATTCTAGCCTTACAGATCTGCTCTGAGACTTCTCCCGTATTGTAGAGTCTCAGTCTGGAAAAAGTCATGGTTATCCTACATTGTAGGGCACTGTTGTTGCCCTTATTCTACTTCTGTTTTCTTGATGCATAATTTATTTATCTTAATTTATGCATAATTCAATTATCATTCATCACAAGATACATTTTTCATAGTAAATAGTTCGGCCATTTTTCAATTGGACAGTTTTATTGTGTGTTTTCCAATGAAATTTAATGTTTTATCAATAAAATTGTGTTTGCCTATTATTTTAAAGACATTGAATGACTTGATTATTAATGTCCTTTTAGTAATGTGAAATATTGGTAGGACCTAACTGTAGTTGATTTACCTGTAGAATTTTAACAACTATATCAATTTCTTAATTTGATGTTTGCCTGCCTTGTCCTGCTTTCATGTTTGGATGATTTTTCTTGTACACCTTATATCTTCATAAGCATTTGTATGATAGAATAACCTAATATAAAAGTCAAGGAAGGATTTTCGTTTAAGTTGCCTGTGTAATGTACTCTCTTTTAGATATGTCCAGTTTCAGGTTCCTTTGATTCTGATTTCCTATGCATCTTTCACTCTCACCTTTCCAGTACATGTTTTCTTCCTTTTATACTTTTATATATATATGTATATATATATATAAAAATAATTGGTGTCAGTGGGTCATAAGTCCTTATTTTTCATTATAGCTGTCTGCATTTAAGAGACAAAATCAAGTTTTCTCTTTAAGTAGTTCTTCTCTACCATCTGACAAGTGCAAATCTAAGCCTTACATCACTCTTTGTCTTTACTTCAGGGGAAAAAAGTCTTATAAGAATATGATAATACTGTTTTAGAAGGGACAAACTTTCTTGTTTTAAGATAAGTATATAATAAAGTGAGATGTTTTGTCAAATTCAAAACTTGGAGATTCTTTTAAGTCTCTGAGTTACTGAACATCTTGTGTATATGTCAGTAACTAGCTTAGTGTCTATGTCTAAAATCTTTAGATTTTGAACAGTGGAGCAGACTGTTGTACCAAAACACATTTCTTTTTCAGATTAAAAACAAGAATTAATGTTTTTGATGCTTAATTCCAAAATCTTTCGTCTATTGTTATGTATTTTCATTTGAACTCCAATTGCATATCATGAATTTTTACTAGCCTTTATTCGTTGCCTTTTCAAAATGGCTTTTATCAACTCCTTGCTTTTATCATTTGGACAGCCCATCAGTCATTGAAATTCAGAATCTTGATAAGTCATCTTTGTGTATTTTCCTCTTTCATATCTTTTTTCTTGTAGTTTCCAAGCATGTCAAATCTTAATTCACAAATTTCTTTTTTCCTATCTAGTGTTCTAGTCATTTTTTTCCTCAAATTCAGTACTTTCCAGATTGTATTTCAGAGGAATTCTGTTTAGGGAAATGTTAATATGGTCTGTAGCACCTGAGTTTTTCAGACTCGGTTACGTCCTCCCATTTGAGCTAGCTACAAGTTCTTGAAGGCAAGGATCAACTCTTAAACCTTATTTATGCTTCTATAACATCTGGTGCACGCATGCGTGCGTGTGAAATTGTTGATTGACTTATATAAAAGAAAGGTAAGTAAGCCCCCCCGCCTTAGGTTTTTTGCGCTATATATTATAAATATGCATGTGTAAACCTGCCTTTACTAAAGGATTTATTTAAATTGGTACCATTTAACTCAGTTTTTTGTAACTATGTAACATAATCTTTGTTTGATTTTATTTGTAAGGTACATCTTATTCAGGTTATGAAGCAGCAGTGTATTCAGCTGCATCTTCCTACTACCAACAGCAGCAGCAGCAACAGAAGCAGGCGGCGGCAGCAGCTGCTGCTGCTGCTGCAACAGCTGCCTGGACAGGGACCACCTTTACTAAAAAAGCACCATTCCAAAATAAACAACTGAAACCAAAACAGCCTCCCAAACCACCCCAGATTCACTATTGTGATGTTTGTAAGATCAGCTGTGCTGGACCACAGGTACTTATGTTGTATGTTTTACCATGAGTCTTCAGTGGTTATTTTTGATAACGAAGTATATAGTTGATAATCTTTTATACATATAAAGAAAGTTTTGCATTTTCTCTATTAGCTTTTAGCTAATGCATATTTTGCTAAATGGTCATTTTTTTAAATAGTATTTGTTTGAGACATGAGAATTCTATTAAGATAAACTGTACAAGTGATTATGAATATAAATGAAAATTTCATATAAATAAAATTTGGTTTGTTTTGTTTTTAGTAAGAATATTTTGCTCCTTAAATAAAATTTAAAGGTTTTAAATTCGAATTGGAATTTGAGTGTAAGGTTAAATTTATTTCTTCTTAACATCCACAACTTGATTTTAAAAACCTTTACAACATTCATCTTAAGATTTCTTTAGCTCTTTTTAGAGATCTATTTCAAATATATCGAGCATGTATAAATACAATTTTACATCCAAAAAGGGTAACCATAGAGAGCATTCAATTTACAAATTTGCATTAAAAATAAGGGAAATTTTTTGGATGTAACTGTTTTTTAGAATTTCTAAAAAGAAGGAAATTTTCTTTCTGGAACATAAAAATCCTTAAATTTAGTTCTTTTGATCATTTTTTAGTTAATATTCCTGATGTGACCAACTATTTATTTTACAGTGTTATTTCTATTATCACCATTAAGGAATAAGAACTTTGAAAATAAAAAAGGTTTAGGTAAATGTATTTTTCAAAAATACCAAGAAGCATGCAAAACCTTTTTTTCTTTTTTTTTAAAGTTTTGTTTTTATTCCTGCTGCCATGCTTTGAAATATGTGATTTTGGTTTAGAATCTCTTTACAGAATCTTATGTTAAGTTTAACCCCCAACTTTGTTACTATGTTCTTGCAGAATGTCTAGTTTTTATCTAAAAATTTATTAAATTTGTCACATAAATGGCATATTATTTGATAAGGTCAGTTTTTTTCCCAATTGTTTTCTTGTATTGTTAATTTTTGGACATATTTGATTTGTCCCCTTAGGTATTGTCGCTTATAGTTCTTCTACCACCAGAGCACCCATGATCCATCTCCAGTTTCTGTGCTCTACCCTCATCTGTTTTGACCCCTCTCCCTCAGATTTCTCATACCCTTTCAAGATCTCTTTTTGACCTGTATTTAGCTAAGATCTGTTGTCAGCTTGCAAGTTTTATCTTTTTCCTAATTCCTTGTTTGATTTTTTTAAAATTCCAAATCTTAAAAGTAAAACTATCCAAAGATCATTTTTTAACTCATGTACGTTGTTAATTTACTAAGTTAGGTCTGTCTTTTTAGTACTAAAATTTTTCAAATTACCAGCTTCTCTTGAGTTGCTGACATAACACTGAGAACAGCATAATACATGTGAGTGGTTACATAAAATCTTTCTTAGTGTTTCAATTAGGAAACAGTTTCATTTTTATCATCACATGACTGGTTAAGAAGAGGGGGACGGTGTGGAATGTTGGTAACATGAAAAAGAACAGACTCTTAGTATTTGAGGACTTAGTGCTACTCAATGTGATGATTGTTTAGAGGGTATGATGACTTTGGTGGCAGATTTGGAACTAAGGTTTATTGAATATGTGATACCTATATACAGGGGATAGAACATGACACTAGAGTGATACCTTAGTAGTCACATTAGAGTTGAGTATGAGCCTGATCATTGATGGATGGGTAGGAGGGAGTGTAAATGGTTGCACAAGAACAGGCCAAGGGTACATCAGGCAATGCCTTAAGGAGTTAGTAAACCTTAGAGAAAAATATCATTGAGATTGTGAGTTGAACCCGTGGACATCAGTAAATACCGAGGAGAGTCTGAAGTTAAGAGGAAGGGGAAAGAGGAGAGGACAGTGGGATAAAAAAGGGGGTTGTGGGGAGAAAAGGGGAAAAAATGCATGCATATGTTCTTCCTGAAAGGAGACTAAGAGAAGATACTATCCACTGGTCACGGTGGTGCATGCCTTTAATTGCAGCCTACAGAGGCGAGGCCAAGGCTAGGAGTCACTTGAGTTTGCGAGTTCGAGACCTGCCTGGGGCAGCATAGCAAGACCTAGTCTCAAAAAATAGCTGGGCATGGTGGCAAATGCCTGTAATCCTAGCTGTCTGGGAGGTTGAGGCTAAGGCTGAGGATTGCTTGAGCCCATGGTACTCTGGTTAACATGAGCCTGCGGTTCCCCAGGCAACAAAGCGAGACCTAGTCTCAAAAAAAAAAAAAAAAGGAGATACTATCCTAGTGACAACAGAATTCTTTAAAAAAAATTCAGTTCACTTATACTTAATAGAATTACTGATAAGGAAGAACTTCTGCCATTTTGCTGTTTTCTGTATGTTCTACTTTTTAAATTCTTCAATTCCTTCATTAATGCCTTCTTTTGTATTAAATATTTCCTGGTCTACATTTTTATTCTCATTTTTTTTTAATAATGCATTTAAGTTATTTTCTTCATATTTTCCTGGGGATTACACTTAAACATTTTAATTTACAGCAATCAAATTAATGCCAACTGAATTTCAATAGGCAAAAAAATTTTGATCCTATATAATTTTATCCCCTGCATTATATTGCTATTAACATACTGAATCACAAAAACCATGAATGTGTGTACTGTATATATTGTACATATAATAAACAGATGCTATCATTATTACTGTTATAGCATTTGGTCAGGATAAGAGGTTTGAAAATGCTGATTAAGAATAATCAAGGGCAGAAAGTTCACAATGTTCTTGGGACTGAAAAAGCTACAACAGAGGCGGTGAAAAAAAACTAAGGAAATAATTACTCCTTCCAGCTTTGTGCCACATATTCTGTATTCCACACTCTAACATAGTACTGGCACACAGTATATATATTCAATAAATTTCTTACAAATTAAAAGATAAAAATTTTTTTAAAACTCATGTATTTGAGTCTAGGTGTGAACATGTGAAAAAAATTAGATGTAAGGGTGTCATAGTTCTAGTTCTGACTTAACCACTTACGAGCCTTTTAGCAAGTTGGAGACTTCTTTAAGCTTATGTTTCCTCACTTCTGTGATAAGGACTTATCCTATGTAATCGAGACACAAATTGCATTGTACAGCCATTTCAACCTGTTGGAGATAATGTGAGAATCAAATTAAAATGACTGGGTCTTAGATCTCCCTTTTTTCTTTCAAAAACAAAGTAACCTTCCTTACTTGTACATAAGGTTATACTTAGCATAAGGATTCTTTCATTTAAAAGTTATAAAATCACTTTTTATAGATAATCTCAAGCTCCATCTGGCTCAGAAATTGTATGATGACATAATTTTATGCTAATAATATCTTAAAGCAGTCTTTAAAACTTTTAAACTTTTTTCTTAAAATTTTTATTTTCTTACAGCCTTGGTCACATTTTTGTATAATTATTGATGCCCTTAAGTATAGTCCTCCCTCTTCTCCTTCTCCCTCCCATGTACCCTTTCCGGTCACTTCGACTCCCCTCTCTCTGCGAATTATTGGATGGTAAAGTTGTTAGTCAGTTGTTCGTTGACTTTTAAGTAAAATATGAAAGAAAACCTGTTTGACCCCACTCAAAAAAAAATTTGTCTCCCCAGTCATCTTATTTAATTATTTGTATTACATTTGTAATAGGTAAAACATTAATTTACAGCACTGTATAATTAGAGGTATAGTTCCAAGTATTTTCAGATGTATGTTACCATACCCATTACCATAGTACCTATAAATCTACATTTCAGTACTCTGATTACCCCTCATTATTACTCTCCACTCCCTAGTCATTCTTAGTAACCTTTCATTTTAACAAACTTGCTTTTTTAAATCTGAGTTCAAGACAATTTGTAATATATAATTTCACTTTATTTGCTAGTATTATATACTATTTTCCCATGCAAATAATAAATCATGACTCATTTTAAATACATGTGTTCAGAATGCATGTGGAAAAGTACATCTTGAGTTAAAGTGAATTTTATAAATAAACATACTTATTTGTACACATTAAACTTACTAGTACACCATAACCTTTTTTTTTTCCCTTTAGGAATGTTTTTCTTAATCTTAGAAATGATCATTCCATATTCTTGATTCATTTATACATAAACAGTGAAAGATCCAAGTTCTTGCTTAACAGCAATTACCTTATATTGGTACTATGGCTATGTGTGAAAATGGTTTTTGTAAATAAAATTACTAGATAAATGTATTCTTGATAAGCATGGTACAGAGAACCACAAATATATCACATACCTGTAGGAAACTCCACATGCTCTTGTTCAGTCACTTTTAAATTTGTTTTGTGCTTACTTCTTAAAAATGAGGGTTAGATTTGAAAATTGCATAATTTCAAATGATATAGATAGAAAGTTAGTGAAGCAAAATTTATCCTTTTTGTTTGAAACAGACTTACAAAGAACATTTAGAAGGACAGAAACATAAAAAAAAAGAAGCCGCATTGAAAGCCTCACAGAATACCAGCAGCAGCAACAGTTCTACTCGTGGAACTCAAAATCAGCTACGTTGTGAGCTCTGTGATGTGTCTTGTACAGGAGCAGATGCATATGCTGCCCACATTCGTGGTGCTAAGCATCAGAAAGTAGGTGTTTTTTTCCCACACACCCTTCTGTCTTAGTCTTACTTTTTCAGTGGGGGGTTGAAGTAAAGGTGGCTTCAAAAATTAAAATTTTTGAGTGCATTAAAAACTTTGCTTATGTGCTAATATGCATAAATATTACATCAAGTAGTTATTGCTTAAAGAGGGAACGACTGAGGGCCTTTAAATTAAACCGTATAGTTTATTACACCATCTGAAAATTTAGTGTAGGATTATTTTCCTCTTTCTGTTAGTCCGGTCTTCGTTGTTGTAATGCATGTAGCCAAGTCATTTTCTCTACCTTAGTCATATCACGTGATGATAGAGGAAATAGTGTTTTTATTTGGTTCACAGAGATTATTATCAAAAGTAATGAGAGTAAAATATAAGAAAGAAAAATAGAGTTGATTTTCATCTTAAAATGTCTTTAGGACTCACTTTTAAAATACACATTCTTGAGTATCCTTATAATGTGTTTTTATTTTGTAGGTGGTTAAATTACACACAAAACTTGGTAAACCCATTCCTTCAACAGAACCAAATGTTGTTAGCCAAGCCACTTCTTCAACAGCTGTGTCTGCTTCAAAACCGACTGCCTCTCCTTCAAGCATTGCAGCAAGCAATTGTACTGTGAATACTTCATCGGTTGCAACTTCTTCAGTGAAAGGTCTTACAACTACAGGAAGCTCATCCCTTAATAGCACATCCAACACTAAAGTATCAACAGTGCCTACAAATATGGCTGCCAAGAAAACATCTACACCCAAAATAAACTTTGTTGGCAAGTACTAAAGAGTCTCTGTGTTCCTCCTAACTCTTGTCTCAAAGTGATATTCTCCATTTCAGGACTAACCTTTCTATTTATGCTACTATAGCATCTTCTTCCCTTTGATACTTTGTTCAGTCTCATCTTTTTTTTCTTTAATTTAGTCCTTTGATGATTTCTTTTCTCTCCCATTCACTTACACAGGTATATCTGTTATAGACTTTTAAAAGACATTTTCCCACCTACCTAATTTTTTTCTACTTTCATATTTCCTATCTGACCCTCAATCTACTGTAGTATGTAGTACTTCTACTCTACTGTTTTCTGAAACTGTTTTCAGGAATTACTGAAGATGATTTGCCAAATTCAGTGACCAGTTTTCAGTTTCATCCTGTTGACTTCTGATATAACTGACTGCTACACTTAAGATACATCTTTATTATATATCCATCCACTCCTTTTCCAGGGGTCTTAATTATTCTTGTTTTCATGTTCATGAAATGATGGTATTCCTAACGTTCATGTTCTTGCTCTTGTCTCTTTTCATTCAATTCATAAGGCAAATTCAAAATTTCTCTCTCAGTTCTAGAGCCATATTTTATGTATTCCATGGCTGTCACTTGTGTGACTTACTATATGCCTGCCATCTAAATCATTACCTTAACCCGTGGTATCCTGAAAGTCACAAACTAGCTGATTTTTACATGGAGAAGCTTAATGACATTGAATATTTATTGCCTTTTCCAGTTGTTTACCTAGTCCTTTTTGCTTTTGTCACTACAATAATTCTACCATAAAGTCTTTTCTTAGTAGCCACTGCCTTGGTTTTAGACCTTCAAGTTGTCTTCTTTATGATCTTTGTCCTTTGTTATATCTCATATGAAATTTCATTAGTTTTCTGCATAAACTTTCATAGTTGACTTTCCTTGCAAATAGGAAAGTACTCTTAATCATCACCGAAGGCCTTAGTCTGACTGTTGGCGTCATATCTATCACCTCTACCTCAATAGTATTTTATGCTGTTACTTAATCTTCTAAAATTCAAATTCCAGTATTGTTTTGTTTCTCTTTAGACATCATTTCTGTCTTTATGCCTACCAGTTCATTATTCTTTTAAGTATCACATGCTTGGGAAAACCATTCTTACTGGATCCAGGTTAAAGCTAGTGACTTCTTTACTTTACACTTCCACGATAATGTATTCATACTTAATTGCAGCACTTTATCATATTGTAGTATACTTGTATCTTTTTTAAATTGTTAGCATCTTAAAGGCAACTCCACTGTCTTATTATATTACCAGAATGTAGGAATGCCCAGTTTCTTGGTAAGGCACTACAGTTATAAACACAGGTAGACTTAGATCCTACCTTGGTGTTTTGAGAGCCCATGGTGGGAATGGAGTGGATCATTGGAAATTAGCAGATTGAAATGGAAAAAAAATGTATTTCTTGAATCAGATTTAAAAAAAAAAAAAACAAGTGGCTTATGTGGCTCTTCAAAATTCTGGTGTATATCAAGCAGTTGTTTGACTATTGTTAGGAAAGATAGGAATTCTATTTGAACTTTCCAGAGTATATATTTCTATAAAAAGTTAAAGATTATCGTTACTATTTTCATCCTCTTCTAGGTGGTAATAAACTGCAGTCAACAGGGAATAAAACAGAAGATTTAAAAGGAACCGAATGTGTTAAAAACACTCCTGTTACTTCTGTACAGACAACTGAAGTAAAAGCAGATGCAGTGTCGGAGCCAGTCACACCTACATCTCTTGCTGCTTTACAGAGTGATGTGCAGCCAGTGGGCCATGATTATGTGGAGGAGGTATTGGTTTGAGAGTATCTTTGGCTTAGATTGGATAAAGAGGGAAGTGTATCATTTTGTTGTAGACATACTTTACATGGAAAATTAAAGTAGACTTTTTTTTTCCCCATTTATACTTAGGTTTAAGATACTTATGAAGAAGTTTAAAATTAATCTTTTTAAAGTGTTCAAAGAATAATATATAAAGTTGCCTCAGTAAAATCACAGATCTTTTGTTGTTTTTTTCCATATAACACCTTTGCTGTGGTTCAAAGTAGTTTTCCATTTATTTGGTATATATTCATGTTAATGTGTTCTTCAGCAGAATGTACAAAGTAAAAAATTAGCCGGGCATGGTGGCTCGTGCCTGTAAGCTTCAGCCTATGAAGCGGCCAAGGCCGGGGCTAGGGATCGCAGTTCAAGTCCCACTTGGGGCCTGTAGTAAGACCTAGTTCCAGAAAAATAGCTGGGTGTGGTGGCGCGCACCTGTAATCCCAGCTGCCTGGGAAGCTGAGGCTGGGGATTGCTTGAGTTCGTGGTACCCCGGGCAACAAGAGCCTGCGGTTCCATGGGCAAAAATAGCGAGACCTAGTCTCAGAAAAAAAAGAAAATGGCAAAAATATTGACAAACAGAGCCAGTAATTTTTACTGAACAGTCATTTAATTGTAGGAACTTAAGGTTGCTGATTTAACAGACCCTGTTTATTTGGTTTCTCAAAGTGATTAGAAACCTATTCCTATTATACAGGTAAAGTAAACTCAATAAAGGGAGGAGTGAGGGAACATCAGAGAGGTTGATAAGTGTTTGATAAGAAGAATTGCCATACAGTGATATAATACTATTCTTTGCTTTCAGTGTATTGTAGAACATACAGTACTTCCCCTTATCTCTGGGGGATACTTTCCAAGATCCTTGGTGGCTCCATGAAACTGAAGATAGTCCCAAATCCTATATATACTTTTTTAATGCATAAATTTATAAATTACCACAGTAAGAGATTAATGGTATATAACATTTATGAAAATATATTTTAGTAAAAGTGATACATATGTCAAAGCAGCTTACTGTATATAATATTTTCAGATACACTTGACCGTGTGTAACTAAAAAGTGAAAATAGTGATAAGTGGCATTACTATATATAAATTCTCTGAACTTCCATGTCCACTAAAATTGAGATATTCTCCAACAAAGTTATAAGGATTAGATGAAGTAATGGAATAGTGCCTACCATATAGTAGGTTTGGGGTATATATTTGTTTATTTTTCCCCCTATCAAGAAAAGTAAATAAGTCAGGTATGGTGGTGCGCACCTGTTGTCCAAGCACTGGGAGGCAAGAGGCTTGGAATCTCTAGAGTTTGTAGGTTTGAGACTATCCTGAGCAACATAGCAAGACCTAGTCTCAAAAAAGCAGGCAGGCGTCTGTAATCCCAGCTACCTGGGAGGCTGAGGCTGGGGATTGTTTGAGTCCCTGGTATACTGGGCAACATAGCAAGAGCTAGTCTCACATACACAAAAAAAGGAAAAGTAAATATTACATTATTTACAAGGTGAATAACTGGGTTGTCAGGTTTTAGAATAATTCACAGTTTTAATTTAAAATTGTAGCTCTTAGTAAGAGCTGGTTATCTAAAAAGGTGATAAAGGTAGAGCCTCTTAATCTCTAGTGATACTCAAATGTCCAATCCTAAATTTCAGAGATACTGCTCAGTGCCAGTAGTTAAAGCTTGCACAAACAGTTTTAACTTAATTTCCATATAGACTTTAGCAACATTTTAGTCTGCTTGTCTTCCTTACTGGTTGTACAGTTAGAAAAAGCTGATGTCATTTTTCATAAAGTTGGATGTAAAAAGTTAGAACTTTGTAGAAGTTTGTTTACCAAAATATATCTTTCAATCCTTTTTTAGATTACCCTTTTAAAATTGAAGTCATTGGTTTATATCCTTGTTAATGTTTTTGTATTTTCGCCTCCATCATTAAACTTTATTACTTGCCAATCTTTTGAACAAAATCTCTTTTTGGACCTGTCCTTTCCAGGAGACAGACCTGGGTGTTTTAGGCGGGGAAGGTGTGAAGGCATAACAGTACTTTGTAGCCTGAGGAGTAAAGAAGCCAGATTCTAGTTGATTTTTCACAGCTTTTCTTAATTAGAGAATTAGTGAAGGTTGATGAACAAAATCTTCAGCTGTAATGTTTGCAGTTATAGTTCTTGAACTTTTTTTTTCCATAATAAGGTACGAAATGATGAAGGAAAAGTAATTCGGTTCCATTGTAAATTATGTGAGTGCAGCTTTAATGATCCCAATGCTAAGGAGATGCACTTAAAAGGGAGAAGACACAGACTTCAGTATAAAGTGAGTAAAAATCTAATTGTTGTCCTCCTTTTAAAATTATAACTTGAAACATCCTTAATTCTCAGTTCATGTACTCCTGTGTTTAGTTTGTCATGTCTTGGGTTCAGATGATTTTTTCCTTCCCAGATGTTTGTTTCTTATTGATTAGTTATGTTTGAGCAAAAGCAGTAAAACCGTCTTTCATCCTTTTTAGTGACTTGGGTAGAATAAAACTAAGACTGCTTGGGTCAAGTAAGTGTATGAAGATAATTTGTTCACATAAAATACTTGAAACAAGTGTCACCTCCACCTTTGTAGATGAAGTGAGTTTTGAGATGTAAATTCTTTATTGCAAATATTTCATATGTTAAGTTAAACCTGAGTATCAGGTTTAAAATTTTTAATAAGACTGAACCAGTGTGCTAGATTCATATTTTCTGAACACAAAAGTATTTAAAATGTGAAAGCTTGTTAAAGGATAACATTTTTGTATGTAACTGACTTCCTGTAGACACTTAGGACCATCTTTTTACACATAGATAAAGGAAAATTAAATATCCATCAGTCTCGCTAAGGATTTCTTTTGTTGCTCAGTACTCAGTTACCCACTTTTTACATATTAAATGTATAATTTTTTTTTAAATTGGACTATTAAGAATTTGGGGGAGGAGAAAAAAATTTTAGTCTAGTGTATTCTTTCTCATTTACCTTGTTTTCTGACTTTGCTCTTATAGAAAATTTGCAACTATAACCTCTACAATGAATTAATAGAGGGGGTTGATTTTAAAATACATGTTTAAAATATATGCACTAGTCCAATCTGATTAAAATTTTATGACTTGCAGATGTATATCTACTTAGAGTTCTGTATGTACTGGGTTGCAAAAGGATGTATCATACCTTTGGCTAGAGATTTATTTACTACATCCATACTTGGAAAAAAAAGAAAAAAAAAAAAAGAGCTAGCTAGTTCCAAGTCTAAATTTCTGTTTCATGTGTATAAAATACCTAGGTTGCTACAAGAGTGTCACAATATTCAGCCATGCTTAGATGGTAATTTTTTGTGTATCGTTGTTCATCAGTGTTGCTTTACCTGACAGAAGGAAAGACCAGACTTAGAGTGTTTTCTCTTAGAAGAGAGCAACACTGATGATCCAGGCAATTTCCTGAATTTGTGTTACACAGCAGAAAGCCTTTTATAAGTTCAGTAATTCTAGTTAAACTATCAAGATAATATAGCTATGTTTAATTTTGTATGGTAATCATCAGTGATTTGCCATTTTGGTGTCAGTTTTCTCCAGTTTGTTTATGGGCAAAGAAAATATAGATTGTTGAGGGGGGGGGTGTCTGCTAAATTTTTTACTGTCTGGTTTGTATTAACAGAAAAAGGTAAATCCAGATTTGCAAGTAGAGGTAAAGCCCAGTATTCGAGCAAGGAAAATTCAAGAAGAGAAAATGAGGAAGCAAATGCAGAAAGAGGAGTATTGGCGAAGACGGGAAGAAGAAGAACGCTGGCGAATGGAAATGAGGTAATGCTTTTCATTCTTAGCATGATAACGTGTAAGTTCAGTCTTTCTTAAAAATCTTGGTTATTGTGAGTGTGTTACTCCCTTTCACAGCAGCCCAGATTTATTTTATTTATTTTGAGACTAGGTCTTGCTATTTTTGCCTGTGGAACTGCAGGCTCACGTTGCCCGGGGTACCACAGACTCAAGCAATCTCCAGCCTTAGCTTCCCATGTAGCTGGGATTACAGACACATGCCACCGTGCCTAGCTATATTTTTTTTGGAACTAGGTCTCGCTATGGGCCCCTGGCAGGACTCCACCTGTGATCCCTGGCCCTGGCCATGGCTTCTTAGGCTGCCGCTTACAGGCATGCGCCACCATACCCAGCCCCCAGATTTATTTAATATACTTTTTAATCTGTCACTTTTTGGGAAAATGTTAGTCTTCCAAATATAGATAAATAAATTAAAAAAAAATAAATATAAAAAAAAAATGTTAGTCTTCCAGAATGCATTAAATTGCATAACATGCATTAAAATTATTGGCTATTATAGTATTTGTGTATTCCACAGTGTTGTCTTATATATGTTAAATATGTGAAGAAACTGGTTACTGTTTTAAATGTCTCATTTAAAATAAGCAAAATAGAATATTAGATTCTGTAATAAAAGTACTCCAAATACAAGATTTGATAGATTATTGTCATTAATAATGTGTGGGTTTTGGGTTTTTGTTGTTGTTTATAAGAAAATCTGTAGAAACCAGAAACTATAGGATAGGAAAAATCTTTCATTTTATTACTATACTAACTAGACTTTCACTGTACAATTCAGTGGATTTTAGTATATTTTTAGCATTGTACAACCATTACCACAGTTCTAGAACATTTTCATCACCCCCCAAAAAATATTAGCAGTATCTCTCTTCCCCCTCCTACCTGTAGGCAACCACTAACCTACGTTTTGTCTCTATAGAGATTTATCTCTTCTGGAGATTTCATATAGTATATTAGGTCTTTTGTATACCATTGTTCACATGACATGTTTTCAGGGTTCATGAATGTTGTCTTGTAGCATATAAATTATGATTCAGTAATAGTCTGTTGTATGGATGTAACACAGTTTGTCTTCATCAGCTAATAGAGTTGTGTTACTTCGACTTGGGCTTATACTTGTATTTATGTACAAATTTTTAAATTAGAATAAAAAAATGAACAGAAGTATAATATACACATTATAGCCCACTTTTTACATTTAAATTAAATGGAGATTATTTTTCATCATAGTGTAATGTTCTCTCATTACAGATACTTTTGCTTGTATTATAGTTGTCAGAATTACTATATTACAAATTAAGACAGGTATTTACATATTTACCAATTTTTAAGTTATTAACATAAGTATAATTAATTGTATTTTTTACAATTAGCAAATGTTTTATTGCTAGTGGTACAAAAGTAATTACAAAGTAAGTTCTCCCAAGAATAGTAAGAAGAATGACATTGTTCTACATTTTTGCAGATATAATGTTTGGCCTAAGAGAAGGCAGCATACTCATTATCTGCTTCTTTGTTTAATATGTTGTGAAATCACACATTGCAGCTTCATAAAACTCCACTCATGCAAGATCTAGAATGAGAGAAAATAATGTCTTCATATTACTATGAAAATAGTTTACATATTGTGGATCCTCTGAGGGAGGTCTCACAGACTACCTGGGGCTCCTGGACCACACTTTGAGAATTGCTACTATAAGTTAGTAAATTCTCTGCTAGTGAAAGAGAATGTGAAATGCTTTTTTGTTTCAATTTGAATTATTTGATTAGTGGTAGATTGAATTTTTATTTAGTGTTTGACCACTTACTATGTCCCATAGTAAATTGCCTATTCATTTTTTTATTTACCTCTTGATACTTCCCAGAGACTTCTTAATATTGTAGCTATTAACCCTTTTTTTTTTTTTGAGCCTAGGTCTCGCTATTTTTGCCCGTGGAGCTGCAGGCTCTCATTGCCCGGGGTACCACAGACTCAGGCAACCCCCAGCCAAATCAGCTTCCCAGGTAGCTGGGATTACAGGCACACACCACCACGCCCAGCTATTTTTTTGGAACTAGGTCTCTCTACGGGCCCAAGGCAGGACTCGAACCGCGATCCCTCGCCCCGGCCGCTTCATAGGCTAAAGCTTACAGGCTCGAGCCAACGTGCCCGGCCTTTATTAACCCATTATTAACATAATACTTTCCACTGTTAATGCTTTTTGATGTTGTTAAAATCTCTTGGTCAGTCTACGGCCATACCACCCTGAACGCGCCCGATCTCGTCTAAAATCTCTTGGTCAGCTGAGCGTGGTGGCGCATGCCTGTAGTCCAAGCACTGGGAGGCAAGAAGGTTGGGATCTCTTGAGTCCGCGGGTTCGAGACTACCCTGGGCAACGTAGCAAGACCTGGTCTCGAAAAAGCAGTTGGGTGTGGTGGCGGGAACCTCTAATCCCAGCACCTGGGAGACTGAGGCTAGGGACCACTTGAGTCTGAGGGGTTGGGACTAAACCAGGCAACATAGCAAGGCCTAGTGTCAAAAAAAATCTCTTGGTCTCATTCTTTATACAAAGTTTCTGCTTGTAATTTAAAAGAAATGCTTCCCTAACCCTAGATTATACATTTATTTCCTCTTTCACTGATACTTGAAGTATTTATTTAAAGCACATCTCTATGTGTGCGGGATTGTGTTAGGCACTCAATATAAATTGATAAGCAGTCAGTTAGGGTCTGCCCTCATTTAGCCACTAAATTTAGTGATAACAGTAAGCTGTAAGACACTACTATGAGTATGATTTTCCAGACTATTCAGGTTGCTTTTATTTCTCTCTTAAGGCCGAAATAACGGGGAAAAATTGTGTTGTCAGCGGGACTATCTAATAAACTGTTCATTCCCAGCCTGATGAAATAGATAATTCCTGCAGTGCTACTTGAAAAGCATTTTTTCTTAGATTTTGTATTAAATAGACTTACTGAGTAAAACCTCTGGTCACTAAAATTTACTTTAGAGACATGGTTTTCCCCTGAGAGTTTTTAGTATTCTAGTTTGAAACTGAAATTCAGTGTAGAACAGAAAGAAAGTGAAATAGTGAGAAACATTGACCATTAAAGCTGAGGCTATGCACTGACTGTCCATAGTCCAAGTTTAGACACAAGTGTGTTGCTTTTTCAGTGTAGAGTATTTTAAAATCTGAACCAACATTTAAAAATCAGAGGTTTTACAAAAATTCTGATGACCTTGGCATTACAGCCTGTATTCGCTTATTGCCATAATTAACAAAGAACTGAATCATAGCTGTTGTTTCTAGTTGGAATATATACTTTACCATGGCATCCAGCACTCATTATTATCTTTAGTACTTCCCCAACTTTGAGATTGAATGGATGTTGATATTTATCACTGTCTTGTGCTGTTATTTTTCCTTTTAGTGGGGAAATGTCATTATCTCTGCCTATATCATGAATGGGAAAACTAAAAGCAATCTGAAAAGGTTCTAATGAAGAAAGTGCTAGAGGATGCTTGTTATTGGAGACAGGCAAAAAACTCCTAAATGTGTGCTTTGAGTCTTCCACTTAACATCATTGATCTGGACAACAATGCATTTAAGCTTACAATTTACCTTAAAAAAGGGAGTTTGGAAGGACACTGAGGTTTCTGGTGGTAGCTCTTTTGACTTTATCCTTAGGCTATAAATTTTAGTTTTGCTTTTCTTTTTCTCATGTTGTCTTTTCAGTTGCATTCACTTCCATTGACTTTCAAATGAAAGCAAATAAAATCAGATAGATAGGGGAAAAGAAAGTTATTAACTAGGCTGATTTGAGGTGTTTGGTGTTTATGCTGTTGATATATGGCTGTTGGTTGTATTTCCACTTAGGCTTATAATAGTTTCTATGTTTCAGACGTTATGAAGAGGACATGTACTGGAGAAGAATGGAGGAAGAGCAGCACCATTGGGATGATCGCCGCCGAATGCCTGATGGAGGCTACCCTCATGGCCCCCCGGGCCCTTTAGGTCTTCTTGGTGTCCGACCTGGCATGCCTCCTCAACCTCAGGGGCCTGCAGTGAGTATCTATTTTGCTTATGTGAGAAGTAAAAGTGTAAGTCTGGTTGAGCACTAGAAGATAACTGGAAAGAGAACTCTACACTCTCATGACCTTATTTCAATTTAGAATTTTCCTTTCTTTTATTACAACTTCTCAGTGCCAGTGTTTTCTGTGTGGTTAGGACTTTGTAGAATTGTCATTGCACAGCCCAATAGAGCAGGGCTTCTTGCCAACAATCACTTTATTTAAGAGATTTTCTTGTCATCCCTTAAATTAGAACTAATTTTGAAGGTTAACTGCCTTGCTTACAGAATTGCTCTTTGCATTACCAATAGTTTAAATTTTTTTTTCCTGCATCAAATCCAGACCTTCTAAAACCTGTACTACTAAAATGAGTGGAGGACAAAGATTATGGATAGATGGTTCAAGATCAGCACCGTAGGTACTGTATTAGAAAAACTATAGGAAAGATCTTCATCTTAAGAATTTGTAGTGTGCGGGTGTGGTGGCATCCACCTGTAATCCAAGCGCTGGGAGGCAAAGAGGCCAGCGATTGCTTGAATTTGTGGGTTCGAGACTACCCTGGACAACATAGTGAGACCTGGTCTCGATAAAGCAGCCGGGCATCTGTAATCCCAGCTATGTGGGAGGCTTAGACTGGGCATCACTTGAGCCCGTGGGATTAGTACTACCCAGGGCAACATAGCAAGACCTACTCTCCTCCCCCCCCGCCCCACCCCCAAAAAGAAAAAAGAATTTGTGTTCTGTGGAAGGAAGCTGGTTAAATGGATTATGAGGACTATTTCATATAAATTCAGACTCTGGAAAAAGGATTTTCTTGTTTTCCAAAGAGCACTTACAAGGAAACAGCACACTCCTTCACTTTGACCTATTGTTTTTGTCATTTGTTAAAAGACTTTATAAAATGACATTTGCAAGACTTCTTTTATTAAAAGCAAAAGTATTTCATAATTCCTGGTTTTTAAAGTAAGAAATATATCCATAACCTTAGATAATATGTATTATAGATTTACTTGTTTTAAGACTAAGCATATGTATGTTACATATGTAGTCTTCATAGTATAATTTTTTCATAATTTGTACTGTTGTTTTTACTGTAATGTAGTAAAGGAGAAAGTTTTAAGTGAATATTTTGCACATTAGACTTTGTTATTGGAAAGATGACGAGCACAGCTGAAAAATGATGGCTGGCTTTTGTTAATGAAATAATTTTTTTTACATAGCCTTTACGTCGTCCTGACTCATCTGATGACCGCTACGTAATGACAAAACATGCTACCATTTATCCAACTGAAGAAGAGCTACAGGCAGTTCAGAAAATTGTTTCTATCACTGAAAGAGCTTTGAAGCTTGTTTCAGACAGTTTATCTGAACATGAGAAGAGCAAGAACAAAGAGGGAGATGATAAAAAAGAGGGAGGTAAAGACAGGTGTGTTTTTAATTTTTTACTTTGTACTTTTTCTTATGTGGACGTCTTATACTTGAATAACAATTACAAAAATTAAAAATTAGTTTCAAGGCCAGGCATGGTGGCGCATGACTGTAGGTGGCAGCCTCGGAAGCCACGACTGGGGCCAGGGAGTGCGATTCGAGTCCCACTGGGGGCACGAAACGAGACCTACTCCCAAAATATAACTGGGTGTGGTGGCACATGCCTGTAATCCCAGCTCTGGGAAGCTGAGGCTGGGGATTGCTTGAGTCTGTGGTACCTCGGGCAATGGGAGCCTGCAGTCTCACAAGCAAAAACAGTGAGACCCAGTCTCCAAAAAAAAAAAAAAAAATTAATTTTAATCTGTGTGACTTTTATGCTTGTTATATTTTTAATATATTCAGTTTTTTTGTCAAAATGAGAAACGCAGTTGTACCAATGCATGTGTGCTGGCTTTATGATTTTACTCATGATTTACATTTATATAAAACTATTTTGAGTCTGATTTAAAAGCAGCTCGTAGTTTTCCAGTTGAATTCAACGACTTCAGTTTTCATTTCTTGCATTTGTCCTACATTCAGTCTTTTCCCTTAACACACTGATCATATAACATGTATGAACCCAAACTTAAGCAACATTTTCTTTTTTTTTTTTTTTTTTTAATTTAAAGAGCAAAATTTTTCATATCAAGTTTGCATTATGATCTGTATCTTTCCCTTACCATTTGGAAATATTTTTGTATTAAAACAATTCTTACTATTTTAATTTGTAAAATGGTATTCAGATGCATTACTCTTCTGTGTTTTGCAGTTGTGCCATATATCTTACCTAATGGACATTTTTAAACACTGATAAAAGTTGACGAAAATTTCAGTGGTACAAAAGTTATTTACCATTTGTATTTAGGTTTATCATGGTTTTGACTGAGGAGAGAAATGTTATAATTTGATTTTACTGCAGAGCTTTAAAAGGAGTACTGCGAGTAGGAGTATTGGCAAAAGGATTACTTCTCCGAGGAGACAGAAATGTCAATCTTGTTTTGCTGTGCTCAGAGAAACCTTCAAAGACATTATTAAGCCGTATTGCAGAAAATCTACCCAAACAGCTTGCTGTAAGTATTAAAGAAATATTCATTTTTGCCACTTGTTGGATTTAAAGTTATTGGCAAGATTAACTGTGCTTCACCTTAAACCTAAACCTTCCTTAACATTTTGGCTTAACTTCCCATTGAGTTTTTGTTTGATTGTGCAAATTGGTAGAAATGTCTGCTGTGTCTCTTAGGTTTTAAAAGTGCTTATAATGCTGGGCACAGTGGTGCATGCCTGTAAGCGACAGCTTATGGAGTCGCAGCTGGGACTGGGGAATCACGGTTCGATAACTGCCTGGGCAACATACCAAGACCTTAGTCCCCCAAAAAAATAGCTGGGTGTGGTGGTGTGTGCCTGTAATCCCAGCTACCTGGGAAGCTAGGCTGGGGATTGCTTGAGTCCATGGTACCCTGGGCAACGTGAGCCTGCGGTTCCACATGCAAAAATAGCGAGACCTAGTCTCAAAGAAAGAAAAAAGTGCTTATAATTTGGCATGAAGCATCTTGCTAATTTATTTAAGAGTACAGTACATGTCGTCTTTCTTTTCTTATTCTAGGATTTCAGTCCTAAGAGTTTTGTGTTTTTAACACAAAACTAAGCTTTCTGTATTTTTAACAAATCTGGCATATAGCAAACTTAAA